>OZ024830.1:13916294-14226332 GCA_964016985.1 Anodontia alba
AAGGCATCATACAGTCATGAGCCGTATTTTACCTCTGGTGGGATTCTAATTCAGAACCTTGTGATTCGAAATAGGGAGGGCTAACCACTCTGCCATCCCCACGCTTTCGACAACTATTATATTATATAATTACTGCAACACTGGAAACACTATCACTGATACTGCTGACATTGCTACTTTAGTATCAGACAAGCATTATTGCATTACCTAGGTAACTATTGTAATGTATCAGTATTTCAATGTATTGTTACACCACTGTTGCCTAACTATTGTAATTATTGCATCAACAGTTGGATGTATTGTTATACTCCTAATATATAAAGTTGTTAACCCTTGTCCTGCTGAATAAATTAAGATGCCACGCCCACTTCTAATTTTCAGCCAATCAGATTACTTGATATGGATTGTTAATATAAATTCACATACTGAATGACAAACAGTGCAGATCCAGATCAGTTGGCTTCTGAAGAAGCCAAATGATCTGGATCTACACTGTTTGCAAAGGCAGGGTATATCCGGGTTCAGCAGGACAAGGGTTAAGGAGGAGTGTTTCATGATAATGCTGGGATAATTGTCTCTGGGACAGTTCTCCATAAAAACATATGTTCTGATACTCATTAGAAACCCTTTGTTTTTATGGAGAAATAAGAAAAATTATCCTAAAATTATTATCAGCTGGTCCTCCTTGACAACTCTTCCAGTGTATATACTGTGGTAGTTGGCTAATCACAATAAGATTTTTATTGAGAAACTTATCTTCAGAGAGGGGGTTTCCACTTAGTTTTCTTATTCCTCCACAAAAACATATATTGTGGGTGCACATTAGAAGCACCTCAATGAAGTACCACAACATATGTTTTTGTAGAGAAACAAGTAAAATATCCACACTTTTCTGTTGAAAAATGGACCTTATCTTGAGCAATGGAAAATCAAAGGCTTTTCATACATGTAGTTCAACCACAACACTAGATACGAACTGGTGAAACAAAAGAAATTAGGGACCTGGCTTTTAACACAATAAAGGTAAACTAGAAATTCTTTTTCACAGAAAAAAAAATAAAAAAAAATAAAAAACTGATGTCATACCACCTCTGACATTCTAAGTCACATGCTGACCTTGAAAATATACCAGTAGTACAGGAGACATGCAAGGACATTTTTTTGTAATAAAGATCAGAAGTATTCCATGCAGTGGCCATGGTGATCTAGTGACCTACTTAAGGAATACAACTATAGCTCCAGATAATAGAGTTTTCTTATTTCTCAACAGGCGCTTCTAATGATTACCACAACATACATTTTTGTGGAGAAATAAGAAATATAAATAATTTTTGGTTGAAAAAAGTGCCTTGCCTATAAATATGTACACCATAGTCTTCATTTGATGTACCTATGTACAAAGCCTTACGGTACATAAACTATGAAAGCAGAAAACCACTGAAAGACTATGCCAAACTGGCTGGATGTGAGATGTGATCAATTATTATTACATAGAAGAAGAAATCCAGTACAGAATCATACCAACTCAGCTGGATATGAGAACTGACCACATTGTAATAAACAAGAGGCCCACGGGCCACGATTCGCTCACCTGAGTGACATAGCCACTGCAGACATGCAGATGTTATGCAACATTTATCCAATCCTATCATCGCAACTAATGAAAATATCATCATTTGAGCAGTTCTTAGTTTTGAAGAAGAATATATGGGCCTGACAGTCAATGGAGCATGATCATGAATAAACTATCAATCACATTTCAACAGAAGGATCAATGTGAAATTTCGTGGAAATTGGCTAAGTGGTTTCTGAAGAATCGTGATTTTATACATGTAAACAGCACAGTGGCAGGGACATATTATAAATATAAATCAGATGATGGCCATCTTAGATTTCCAATCAGAACAATTTTAACTACTGTTGATCTACAAGTCACTTCGATACTTTCAATATAAATGTATATGGCCCACACAAATAGGGAAGCAAATTTGACCTTGGAGGTAAAAAGGTCAAATGTCAACATAAACCATCATTTGAGCAATTTTGGTAGATCTCCTGTCCCCTATAATTTGTGCAAAGATTAGGACCCAAGGCTTATTTGGTTATGGAGAAGAAGATTTTTAAAGGTTTTTACCATATATTGGCATGGCAGCCATTTTGATCAATGGACCATACCCATTTTAGCAATCTTTCATTCTCCTGCCCACGGAGGCTCCGCATGAAATTTGAGCAACACTGGCCCGGAGGCTTCAGAGGAAAAGCCATTTGAAATTATCAACATTTTTTCCATACAAATGTATGGCGCCCATACAAATGCATACAGAAGCAAACTTGACCTCGCTGTAAAAAGGTTAAATGTCAATGTATGACAATTATTTTAGCAACTTTGGTAGACCGCCCGTTCCAGATGATATATGCAAAGATTCAGCCACAAGCCATCCTCGGTTTTGGAGAATAAGATTTTTAAATGTTTTTTTCCCATGCAAATGCATAAGGAAGCAACTTGACCTTGCCGTAAAAAGGTCAAATGTCAATGTATGACCATTATTTTAGCAACTTTGATAGACCCCCTGTCCCCGATGATTTATGCAAATATTCAGCCCCAAAGCATCCTCTGTTCTAGAGAAGAAGATTTATAAAGGTTTTTACCATATATGGGCATGGCTCCCATCTTGGTCAATGAACCGTGACCATTTTAGCAATCTTTTGTTCCCCCTACCTAAGGCGGCTCCATATGAAATTTGAGCAAAATTGGCCCAGAGGCTCCAGAGAAGAAGTTGTTTGAAATTCTGAACATTTTTCCCATACAAATGCATAAGGAAGCAAAATTGACCTTAACGTAAAAAGGTCAAATGTCAATGTATGACCATTATTTTAGCAATTATGGTAGCCCTCTTGTTCCCAAAGATATATGCAAAGATTCAGCCATAAGGCATGCTCAGTTTTGGAGAAGAAGATTTTTAAAGGTTTTTCCCATACAAATGCACAGGGAAGCAAACTTGACCTTGCCGTAAAAAGGTCAAACGTCAACGTACGACAATTCTTTTAGCAATGTTGGTAGACCTCCCGTCCTCGATGATTCCTGCCAAGGTTCAGCCCAAAGGCATTCTCAGTTCTGAAGGAGAAGATTTTTAAAGGTTTTTACCATATATGGGCGTGGCGGCCATCTTGGTCAACGGACCGTGACCATTTTAGCATTTTTTTGTTCCCCCACCCTAAGGAGGCTCCATATGAAATTTGAGCAAAATTGGCCCAGAGGCTCCAGAGAAGAAGTTGTTTGAAATTCTGGTCATTTTTCCCATACAAATGCATAAGGAAGCAAAATTTACCTTAACGTAAAAAGGTCAAATGTCAATGTACGACCATTATTTTAGCAGTTTTGGTAGCTCTCCTGTTCCCAAAGATATATGCAAAGATTCAGCCATAAGGCATGCTCGGTTTTGGAGAAGAAGATTTTTAAAGGTTTTTCCCATACAAATGCATAGGGAAGCAAACTTGACCTTGCCGTAAAAAGGTCAAACGTCAACGTACGACAATTCTTTTAGCAATTTTGGTAGACCTCCCGTCCCCGATGATTCCTGTAAAGGTTCAGCCCCAAGGCATTCTCGGTTCTGGAGAAGAAGATTTTTAAAGGTTTTTACCATATATGGGCGTTGCGGCCATCTTGGTCAACGGACCGCAACCATTTTAGCAATTTTTCGTTCCCCCACCCTAAGGAGGCTCCATATGAAATTTGAGCCAAATTGGCTCAGCGGTTTCAGAGGAGAAGTCGTTTGAAAATGTTAACGGACGGACGGACGGACGGACGGACGGACGCACGGACGGACGGACGGACGGACGGACGACGGACGAAAAGTGATCACAATAGCTCATCCTGAGCAGAGCTCAGGTGAGCTAATAAAACACAAGGGAGATACCCACTACTGAGTCATACCAAACTGGCTAATTGTGCAATGTGGTTAATTTGAAAACACAAGGGAGAAACCAACTACAGGACATCAACTTGGCTGGATGTGAGATGTGATCAATTATTATTACATAGAAGAAATCCAGTACAGGATCGTACCAACTTAGCTGGATATGAGGACTGACCACATTGTAATTAATAAAACACAAGGGAGATACCAACTACAGAGTCTTACCAAACTGGCTAGTTGCGCAATGTGGTTAATTTGAAAACACAAGGAAGAAACCAACTATAGTATCATCAACTTGGCTGGATGTGAGATGTGGCTTATTTAGAAAACACAAGGGAGAAACCCACAACAGAGTCATACTAACTGGCTAGACGTGAGATGTGGTTAATTTGAAATGAAAACTGTCAATAAGCAATGCTTATTCCATACCTCCTGCATAAAGCAAAAAACTTTTTTCTATCAAAGTTTATGTTTCAAAGTGCTGGTGTGACCTTGAAAATAAAGTCAAGGCCACCAAAATCTAATCACTTCTTTCCCCCTTCCTAATGATGTATTTGTACTAGTTTGGTCAAATTCCATCCATTGGTTAAAAAGAAAAAGTGCATACAAAATTTTTACTGAATTAAGAAATTTTACAAAAGGGCAATGACTCCAAGAGAATTGGCCCCTAGCCCTTACTTTTTCTTATATAGGTACACTTTATTTATATCAATGTGTCTGCAGAAATTGATGAATATCCATCACTGCATTTTCAAGATATCAGGAAAAAACCAAAGTGTCGCAGACTGACACAAAATTTTACAAAGGGCAACAACTCCAAGAGAATTGGCTCTTACTTTTTCTTATGTGTAGCTGGTACACATTATTGATATCAATGTGTCAGCAGAAACTGATGAATATCCATCGCTGCATTTTCAAGATATTAGGAAAAAAGATAGGGTGCATACAAGGCTCATCTTTAGAGTCTTTATAATGTAGTGGTCAAGGCCACAAAAATCTAATCACTTCTTTCCCATGGCCTAACGATGTATCTGTGCTAGTTTGTTAAAATTTTAGCCATTGGTTCAAGATATAGTGTGCACACAAGCTTTTTCTATCAAAATTTGAGTTTCAAAGTGCTGGTGTGACCTTGCAAACAAGAAAAAGGTCATCAAAATCTAATCACTTCTTTCCCCAATGCCAATGATGTATCTTTGCTAGTTTGGTCAAATTCCATCTATTGATTCATGAGATAGAGTGCACTCAAGGCTCACATTTTGAGTATTTATAATGTAGTGACCTTGAAAATAAGGTCTAGGTCACCAAAATCAAATCACTTCTTTCTTCTATCCTGATGATTATCTGTGCTGGTTTGGTCAAATTCCAGTCATTGGTTAAAAGAGATAGTGTGCACACAAACTTTTTACTGCATTAACATGGCTCACTTTTTGTCAAGGTCACCAAAATCAAATCACTTCTTTCTCCCATCTTGATTATGTGTGCAAGTTTGGTCAAATTCCACCCACTGGTTAAAGAGATATTGTGCACACAAACATTTTACTACATTAACAAGACTCACTTTTGAGTATTTATAATGTAGTGACCTTGAAAATAAGGTCAAGGTCACCAAAATCCAATCTTTCTCCCATCCTGATGATGATCTGTGCTAGTTTGGTCAAATTCCAGCCTTTGGTTAAAGAGATAGTATGCACACAAACTTTTTACTGCATTAACAAGGCTCATTTTTCGAGTATTTATAATGTAGTAACCTTGAAAAAAAAAGTTAAGGTCACCAAAATCAAATCACTTCTTTGTCCCATCCTGATGATGTATCTGTGCTAGTTTGGTCAAATTCCACCCATTGGTAAAAGAGATAGAGTGCACACAAACGTTTTAACTTTTACAAAGGGCAATAACTCCAAGAGATGTCCATCTGTTGATTCACAAGATAGATTGCACCCAAGGCTCACATTTTGAGTATTTATAATGTAGTGACCTTGAAAATAAGGTCAAGGTCACCAAAATCTAATCACTTCTTTGTCCCATCCTGATGATGTACCTATGCTAGTTTGGTCAAATTCAAGACATTGGTTAAAGAGATAGTGTGTACACAAACTTTTTACTGCATTAACAAGGCTCACCTTTTGAGTATTTATAATGTAGTGACCTTGAAAATAAGGTCAAGGTCACCAAAATCTAACCACTTCTTTGTCCCATCCTGACAATGTATCTGTGCTGGTTAAAGAGATAGAGTGCACACAAACTTTTTACTGCATTAAGAAAAACTTTTACAAAGTGCAATAACTCCAAGAGAATTGGCCCCAAGCCCTTACTTTCTCTTATGTAGGTAACCTTTATTGATATCAATGTGTCTGCAGAAGGTTATGAATATCCATCCCCATTAGGCAAAAAACCAGTGTTGCGGATGAACACACTGACGGACAAATGGACAGACATTCTCACGAATGCTCTCTAGTTGGGTACTCCAATAGTAAAAAATTACCCAACAAGCAACAAAAATTCCCCTAAAATATCCAACAAACCCTCAAATTTGTTGGCTACTTTTTTTGGATACTAACAGAATAAATGGCAAGTACCCAACATAGGCATACCCAACTAGTGTCCTATCGTTTGCATGGACACACGGACGGACAGACACCGTGAAAACAGTATATTCCAGCACAAACAAAGTTTGCGGGGGGGGGTATAAACACAAGGGAGAAACCAATTACAGGATCATCAACTTGGCTGGTGAGATGTGGCTAATTTAGAAAACACAAGGAAGAAACCCACTACAGGGTCATACCAAACTTGCTGGATGTGAGATGTGGCTAATTACAAGACACAAAAGAGAAACCCATAACAGGGTCATCAACTTAGCTGGATGTGAGAACTGACCACATCATAATTAGAAAATACAAAGTAGAAACACACTACGGGATTATACCAAATTGCTTGGATGTGAAATGTGATTGAAAATAAATTACAAAGAAAGAACAAACCAAACCGACTGGATGCGAGATATGACTGATAACAAATATATTTAACTTAACCCTAGTCCTGCTGAACCCGGATATACTCTGCCTTAGCAAACAGTGTAGATCCAGAAGCCAACTGATCTAGATCTGCACTGTTTGCCATTAAGTATAAGATGTTATATCAACAACCTGGATCAAGTAATCTGACTGGCTGAAAATTAGAAGTGGGCATGCCATCTTAATTTATTCAACATGACAAAGGTTAAGAGCATTTTACTTTTTCATAGTTGATGACATCTCATTTACAAATTTTGAACTGAAAAAAAAAACACAATCATGAAGCACAGCCCTCTCAAGGCACCAAAAGAAGCCATATTCATATTCCCTGCTCAAGAATTATGTTCAACCTAACTGTTAGGCAAGAATGAACATAATTTTCTTGTGGAATATGAGTCCAAGTGCCCCTGTCAAGAATCCCAGTAATGAATTTGTTATACTGCAAAGCTTTTATTGAGTTTTCATAAATTATTAATTTTGTCACAATGATTAATAAAAATATGCAATGATAATACCTGCCATTATCATGTCATGGAAAGATAACTCTGTCAAAAATTGACGCAATATGCAATGAGAAATCCCAAACTGGATCGCCACAATATCAATGCACACACACCACTTTTTGGTGAAAACCCATTGATATTTTTTTCTCAAGTTATCATCCGGAAACAAAAATACAGACAGACAGATGGACAGACAAATGACAGACAGATGGACAGACAGATGAATGGACACACATACATAACCAACCGGATACTATAATGCCCTGCCACCATCCTGTGGCTGCCATAATACCCAGCCACTATCATGCAGCGGGGTACAAAAATGGCATCAAACAGCATGTAACATCCTTAAGATCCAATCAAATGCCTGGGCCCAGTTGTTCAAAGCTAACGATGTTGTTAGTTAACGATTCGTTAAAATTTTAATCGAGTGATACGCAAATATGCTGAAATTTTTTGCTGAAAAAATGTGAGTAGCTTTTGCAGTGCAAAAGCTACTCACATTTTTTCAGCAAAAAATATCAGAATATTGTGTATTGAATCCGCTAGAACAGTTAACGAAATGACCCTTAACGAGCTTGTTAAGCTAACGACGCTTTGAACAACCGGGCCCTGGCAATTTCTTTGCAGTATAACAATTGTTCATATTATGGTTTATATTTTTCTTACATCTTAGTGAAAAAAATATATTCTGGGTACTGAAAAGAAAACTTCTCACCAAGGGGACTCAAACAAATACCCATAACATGCATTCTTGTAGAAAAAATACTTATATATTCTCTTACTTAGAGTATCATTTTACTTCACAAATACACAAATATGTCTGCCCAAACTGATTTACTTCTATTAAACATACCTTACAGTACACTGTTATTACAATAAGGTAACTCATCAGTTATCGTAACTGTTTAACCCTTAAAGCACCAGTCACAACTGCAGCAGACGGTATTTTGATTTTTTTTTTCCATTATTTTTTCAGAGAAAACAAGAAGGCAGTCTGAAGGACAGCTATATTGCCCGTCGCCTTCAACTATGACCTTGACCTTGAGTCAGGGTGGCTGCAGATGTTTGCATACACTCCTACTGAGATGAACATTTGACTAAATTTTAATGAAAATCCTTCCAGGAAGATATGGAGCGGATAGGAAATCAAAGGTTCAAACTCGTGACCTTCAATTGTGACCTTGACCTTAAGCCATCATGTTGAGTCATGGGTTCTGCACATCTTCTCACTAAAACAGACATTTGACTACAATTTTATGAAAATCCTTCCATGGGTAAAGGAGATATGCTGCAGACACAAAATTAAAGGCTCAAATTTGTGACCTTCGACTTTAACCTGGAGTCAGCATGGTTGATTTATGGGTTCTGCACATCATCTCATTGAGGCAAACAATTGACCAAAATTTAATGAAAATCTTTCCAGGGGTAAAGGAGATATGGAGCAGACAAGAAATTCAAGGTTCAAATTTGTGAGCTTCAACTGTGACCTTAAGTCGGCTTGGTTGAGTTATAGGTTCTGCACATCATCTCACTAAGGCAAATATTCAACCAAAGTTCAATGAAAATCCTTCCAGGGGTAAAGGAGATGGCGTGGACATTAAATTCAAGGCTCAATTGTGACACTGAGTCGGCATGGTTGAGTTATGGGTTCTGTACATCATCTCACTAAGGCAAACATTCAGCCAAAGCTCAATGAAAATCCTTCCAGGGGTAAAGGAGATATGGCATGGACATTAAATTCAAGGCTTAAACCCATGACCTTCAATTGTGACCTTGAATCTGCATGGTTGGGCAATGGGTTCTGCACACTGTCTCACTGAGGTGAACATTTGACCAAAGTTTAATAAAAATCCTTCCAGGGTTAAAGGAGATATAGAGCGGACAAGAAATTCAAGGCTCAAACTTGTGAATTTAGACTGTGACCTTGATCTTGAGTTGGCATGTTTGGGTTATGAGTTCTGCACATCCTCTCACTGAGGCGAACAACTGACCAAAGTTTAATGAAAATCCTTCTAGGGGTAAAGGAGAAACGGAGCGGACACAAAATTTAAGGCTCAAACTTGTGACCTTCAATACTGATCTTGACCTTGAGTCGGCATGGTTGAGTTATGGGCTCTGCACATCATCTCACTGAGACAAACAGTTGACCAAAGTTTAATGAAAATCTTTCAAAGGGTTCTGGAGATATGGAGCAGACATGAAACTGATAAGGACGGACAGTCTGGCAGAGGGATGGACGTCCTCACAGATGGACACTAAGTCTTACTGGGTACTCAATGTTAAATTTCCACAGACAAAAAATGTAAAAGTACCCAATAGTAGAATTAATACCGAACAAGACCCCCTCATTTTTCTCACTGTTATAGATGAAATAAACAAACTCAGTGTAAAGTTTCCAAATATATGCCCTACCAAATATATGCCCACTCATGGGCTTGGACAGACTAAGTCCATTCCTATTATCCCCTCTCCGCTTTGCAGTGGGGGATTCATAAGACTTGTGAATTCAAGTGAATTGTCTGCTGGGCAGACAATTCATGTTAAATTTCAAACCTTATTTCTGCAAAAATTAAAACATATGAAAAATGAAAACAAAATGAAATAAAACAGAATAAAAACAACAACAACAACAACAAAAAAAAACAGGACATCATCTGCTTCAATTGTGCTTGGCCCTTTAAGAATTTAACAAGTAAACTGTTACAAAATGAGAAAAAGTTCCTTATGCCATATGTGAACAGCAAAAACCAAGATCAGCCTGAGCATCTAAACAGTCTGCTCAGGACTTTCTCTGTTCAACAATACATTCCATAGTAATCAACAGTACTGTCAACAGGCAACAAAAGCCCTGATGAGAATTAAAAATGTTTCCACAAAGAATTAGAAACATGTTTTTTTGTTGTTTTTTTTTTTCTTGCTTTTTTTTCTTGGCCAAAAACTAAAGGCTTGGAGCAGGACTATTAAACACCCTGGAAATAAAAAGTGACAGTACATATTTGGGAAAATGAGCATAAATAAGAGAATTTCATGCTTACCTAGCGAAATCCCCTCCACTGAAATTAACAAGTTAAACCAGGTCTCTAGATAATTTCTATCTTGCAGATAAATCCTGGATTTTTTTAAATTATTTTTTTATTATTTATTCAATTGGATACTTTTTCTAATATCTATTATGTAGAAAAGATTCAGAGGTAGTTTTCATAGTTTCAGATAAAGGGGTCATTCACAGTTCTATGAAAACATCAATTCTTTCTAATTTCTCAATGAAAACATATGGGTATAGTTTGTTTGTTTGAGTTGAAGTTTTATGGCCCAGTCAGCTTACTAGAATCATGTCGAGCATGGTCAGTTAACCTACTTAAACTGTTTCTCGGCAGGCTTAAGTCCTCTAAATGCATAACCAGTATTTGTGCACATACTTTTGTCAGCAACTTACAACTGCCCTTTCTGAATCAGCAGGAGGGAGAATGACCACAGAAATTATTTCATGATTAACCCTTGTCCTGCTGAACCCGGATATACCCAACCTTTGCAAACAGTGTAGATCCAGATCAGCTGACTTCTGAAGAAGCCAGCTGATCTGGATCTATACTGTTTGCCATTCAATACTTGAATTTGTATCAACAACCTGGAACAAGTAATCTGATTGGCTGAAAATTAGAAGTGGGCATGGCATCTTAATCTATTCAGTATGACAAGGGTTAATCTCCACAGAAGTTATATGGCTGAGCTAGGGTTCAAACTCATGATCCCTGGATCTGAAGTCAGATGTGCTACAGGTATTCATTAGAAGCACTCAGTGTAAATAAATGTGCATCACAGAGTGCCTACTGCATATGTTTTCTTGGAGAAATAAGAAAAATATGTTTATCCAGAAACTCACCTTATCTAGAGCTATGGAGTATTCACATAATAATTTCTGTTATTGTTGCACCAAAACAAATTTAGTTGGGTTTCTCATTTCCTGTACCTTGCAAAAAAATGTAACCCTAGCATCGGAAAGATATAGAGCTGAATTTTTGTATATATTAAGATTGGATATAGGTTCATACAAAACCGCTGTATAGCAATGCAAAACTAATTGCATTTTGGAGACACGCATGCATTTTGCATGATACTGGTTTAGAGTTTTGTCAAGCAACTCTAAATTCTATTATCTCTGACCCCTTGTGCCACACTAACATGGCACATTTTTCATTATTGGTATACCGAGCGCCACGTGAAGTCACACCATATCAGTTAATTCTGGTCCCGTGCGATGCATTTGTGCGGTTGTGGTTATTTGCATTCTCCTTCTGAGCGCAACTTTAAGTTGTCACATTTCATTGGTTTGTGAAAACCCAGTGTTTTAGCTCCGGATGTTTTCAGCCAATAAAAATTCTTGTTACAATCAATATATGAAATCCTACTGTAAACATTTGAAGAAGTTTGAATTCATTTCTGCGCTGTTTTTAAGTGAAAAATGATGGAAAATGAGAGAAAAGCCCAGCCTGAGTTGCTGAACAACATGGATTCCAATGTTAGACTGCACCAGCTACTCAGAAGATGAGATCAATTCTGACAGAGCCAGGTGAATATTGACTTCCCTTGTGCTGATATTTTCTAAGTCCAATGACCGGTGGTTGGATGGCCGGTGACTGGTGATTGACTGACTTGAAATTCTTGTGTAATGCCCATTTGACTGGTGGCCGGTGACCAGCCATTCTGTGATGTCTTCTTGTTCATTGGCCAAATGGCCGGTGGCTGGTTGACCGGTGGTCAGTTGACTGGTGGCTGGTGGACTTACACTCCTCTGGGTACAAGTGCCCTTGGAGTTGCCACCTTCATGGGTCTTCCCCCGGGCAGCAGGGCTATGTGGGGTAGTGTTCCCTTCAATTTTTCTTCATCTGATGAATCAGACATGGCTTATGATCTCTTCTTCATCTTAGCCATGAACCACTTTCTAGAAGTGTAATTTCTTCTTTCTTTGGCAAGTTTCCAGGTTTATGATCAGGAGCTACACGTAGAGCAGGTTGATTCCCTGGAATAAGAAGAGCATTTAATTCATTTATCATAATTATCCGAACGCGATTTATATGACCACATTCACCATGAAGAATCATCATGAAAGTCGCGAAAACTCATTACGCCAAACGAGCGATGGATAATTAGAAGAATTGGAAAAACCATTTACAACAAAATATAGTATGAAAAGTGAAAGGCATGATAAAGGAACATAGGAAAGAACAAAGTTTATAATTTCAACTGGAGAAAAAGGGAGCAAACAGATTTTTTTCACCCGGAGAAAAATCCTTTGTTTACTTTCTCGTCCACAGAAAAGAAATTGACACGTGATCAAAAGAGTGGGAGGACGTCACACAGGTGATGCCTAAAGGGCCTTCTGGATTAAGACTGTATGGGACGACTGTACGGTCGTTTTTTCTGTGGAAGGTATGAACAGAATAGAATATAGCCCATTATCTATAGGTTACAAGGGATTTTCGAAATGAATTGCTTATTTCTATCTGGAGACTTCAAATTTCAAGTTAGCCCAAAAGTACTCATTTCATGCCCCGTGGCTAGAAATGCCAAGTTTCAGCCGATGTATCCACTTCTTGAAGGCGTCACGGTACACTGATTTGGGCACAGTAATAAGGTACTGATGAATGGCAGATCCAAGTGCCTGTTGGGACTGGTATTTCCGCCCAGCAAGGAATGCTTTCAATTTCGGAAACAAAAAGAAATCAGATGGGGCAAGGTCTGGGGAATACGGGGGGTGAGGCAAAACAGTTACTTTTACTTTCTTCAAAAACGCCGTAACTATTGCGGAGGTATGAGCTGGGGCATTGTCATGTAGAAGACGGACATGTTTAAAACCAGTGGCAGGGCATCGTTTCTGATAATACTTTTTCAGTTTCTTCAGTACTACGTCTTTGTAGTACTTTCCTGTGATGCTTTTGCCCTTTTTCACTGGCACTTTTATTGCGACTCCTTCACCAGAGAAGAAGATTGCATACAAAACCTTCTTTGTACTCAAAGAACGTTTGGCAATTATTGGGCGTTTGCTGTGTTTAATGGCCCAGATCTTATTGCTAACCTTTCTGATGGGCTCAAAATAATGGACCCAGGTTTCATGACCTGTGACGACATTGGCAAACTGCTTTTTGTCATATTTTGGAAACATTTGAAGCAGCTTTTTGGCCACTTTAACCCGTTGCCTCTTTTGCTCATCAGTCAACAGATGTGGCACCCATCTAGCAAAAATCTTTCTGACTTTCAAATGCTTCTTCAAAATATGGTGAACCACTGATAGTGATATGCCTACCTTTCGTGCAATATCATGAACTGTAAATCTGGCATCTCCTTCAATGATTTCCTTTATTTTGGAAACGATTTCTTTACGAGATGCAGATTTTGGACTACCTGATTTCGGTGCATTTTTGATGGACTCTACACCAGACTCATATTTCTTTTTCCACCGCCGAACTGTGTCATAAGACACACAAGAAGGTCCAAAAGCAGTAGAAATTTCAGTCATCAGCTTCTTCAAAGAACAACCAGGTTTTGAGCGAGCTTTGATGTAAGCCCGTATTTCATCTTTTTTGTCAACGCTTCTACCAACCATTTTTACTGCAGAGGTCAATGACTGCGTGCATTCAAATGGCAAATTTTATGTCTTACACTTAGTCTAACATGTACATTTATACACCATTGTGTAGATATTGAATAGCCCTATACAGGTATGTATTGGTTTTTATCCTGCCCCACGTGGATATCGAGCTAGAGGACAATAAGCAATTCATTTCGAACATCCCTCGTAATGTATTGTGCAGTTAAAACGATGATTCTGGCCAATCTGGGTCAGAAAGTGAGCAGGAGGATAGACCAGATCAGCGATGGGTAGTAAATGACCGGACAGCAAGGCCCAAGTTTGTTTGGACCAGTACCTGGTGCTATTGTCTTGGGGCCTAATGAGAACGAGTTAGACTTTTTTCTACTCTTCTTCCCTACCATTCTTTCTGAAATAATGGTCAACCAAACTAACTTGTATGCAAGGCAGCGACAACAGATATGTCCTGATCTTAGGTGGACGCTGGTTACAGTGAAATAGGTGAAAGCCTGGCTCAGCTTGCGGGTTGCTATGAGCATTCTTTATATGCCCCAGACAGCTTTGTACTGGTCTACTGACCCTCTGTTTGGCAATTTACAAATGAAGAAAGTGATGAGAAGAGACAGATTTGACAAGATCAACCAGTATTTTCACCTGAATGACAGCAAACGGAATCTACCAAGGGACAAACCAGGACGGGACAAGATTTACCAAGTCAGACAGATACATGACGCTGTGCTGGATCGATGCCTCACTACCTACAATGCTCATCAGAATGTCAGCTTTGATGAGGCTATGATCAAGTTCAGACGAAGACTAGCTTTTTGCCAGTTCTTGACAGCCAAGCCTACCAAGTATGGAATCAAAGCTTGAATGTGGTCAGACCCAACAAATGGATACACCAACAATTCAGATCTACACCAGCAAAATCGAGGGAAGACGAGAGTTTGGCCTTGCAGAACAAGCTGTCTGTGATTTGACCCAGAGAATTCAGAATAGACATCACATTATCAGTATGGACAATTTCTTCACAAGCAATGATCTATTCCACAGGCTTTTACAGAATGGGACCTATGCTAGAGGGACTGCTAGGACTAATCGTAAGAAATTTCCCATCCAGCAGCTGCCAAAGAATGCCTTGAAAGACCAGGGACAGTTCTGGACAGCTCAGCGTGGCAAGTTTATAGCTATTGTTTGGAAGGACAAGAAGGCCATATATTTATTCTCCACAGCTGACAATCCAGCCACTATTGAAACAATGGTGACCATGAAAAGCTGCAATGGTGAAGTCAAGCAAGTACCATGCCCGACTGTATTCACAGAGTACAACAGCAACATGAATGGGGTAGACTAAGCTGATCAGCTTTGTACCGAGTATGTCACTCACCAAACATCTAAGAAATGGGGGTTTATGTATTCTGGTTCTTGTTTGATGTTGCCATTACAAATGGGTTGGTGCTGATGAAGGAGTCTGCTAATCACAACAGAGTAACAAAGAACAATCACCAGAAACCACACACTATGTTGGAATTCAGAATGAATCTGGCAAACCTGTTGATAGGGGACTACAAGGAAAATGAAAATGAAAGAGCAGCCCTTACAACCATCAGCATTGGACATCTTCCAGAGAAAGGGGAAAAACGAGGGTGATGTAGACAGTGCAGCAAGAATCAGCGTCGAAGGGAAATTTTGAACAGATGTAAGGAGTGCAGTAGTCAGCTTTGTACAGACTGTTTTGAGCCTTATCATAGAGATCTTGCCTGCAATCGTGTGTGAAATGTAGACCCTGGAGACCGGTTCATGTAAATAGTCAAATTGTGAAAAAAAAATCTAGTGCCCAGTTGCCAGCCAAAATTTTTTTGTTATTAAATTTTTTTCAAGTTTTGTCAGGCAAGATGTGCCAGTCACCTAAAGTGAGTTGCTGGCCAAGATTTTATTGCTCATGAAATTATTCGATTAGTGTCCAAAAGTCAGTGAAATTCAAAATTCAAGGCTCTGTGAAGAGGATTCAGAGTTCAGTGAAGATTCTTTTTTGACAAAATCTAAATTTTGAATTTCACTTACCTTTGGCAAAAGTCAGTGAAATTCAAAATTCAGTGAAAAGCCAATTTCTCCGACTTATGACAAAATTCAGTGAAATTCAAAGTTCAGAGCTCTGTGAAAAAGAAAAAAAAAAATTTTTATATCATCCATTTTTGTACACATATTCATAAGCAATTTATTTATCGTATCATTCTTCCTTCAATCGAGTGGTGTGGAAAGTCCTTTCTTGTGAATTGGAACATATTCTTAATCTTGGATTAAAAATAACAAGGATGAAGAGATAGAAATATTAGGAATCATAAGGTTTGGTAAGTCGAAAACATTATAATGGCCCATTTTCTGTCCTGCATGCTTGTTATTTGATTGCATGAAAATAAATTGGTATCAGAATGAAGCTTATCATATCTGCAACGATTCTATTTTAAAACCAGGAAAGTAAAAACAACGCAAAGCAAAATAACATATACATTTTAATAGTACCCATCAGATTACAATACATGTACATGTAACCATCAGAAAAAGCTTCAGGGAGACAGGCACTGATATCTATCTCAGTACCGCAGGTATATGACTGATAAGCATTATAGGTAATAAAGCTCTTATCAGCTTCATAGGTCAATGAGTTAACGTTTAGTACACATGTATATGCTAACAGGTAAAATAGACCCAATATACACCCAGCTCTCGGTAAATTAATCTGTACAGTTGATGTCTGAATATAAATTAGCATTAATTGTTTAAAATTATTGTCGCATTTTGTAAAATGGCGTGTGTTGTATGAAATTTTGATAAACATTTTAGTTTGTGGAAACTACGTCAAATATTATGTTTGGCCTTCATACATTCTTACAAAGTATAGTTTGTCAACACAGGGTTTGAAATTACGGACATGAAGAAATGTGCGGCGATTCTCCTCAACATGCATGTTTAAGACTTATGTAAGTACAATACAGGGTCCTATATGAATATTTTTTATTAAAAACCACAAGCATGAATGCCCGAAAGATGTCTGGAAAAATTTAAAATGTGTCATTCAAAATGGTATCATAAAATTTGCAATCAAACTTTTTCTTACAGGTTACTGTGGTGGCCATATTGGATGAAAAATTGAACATTTTTTGGTGTTAATCCATTTCTGTTACCTTCTAATATAGGCTATAAGAAACAGGAGAAGGTTTATTTGAAACACAGTTTGCACACAAAATTTAAAAATTCATGTCAGAGAGGAAAATGGGGTACTCTCCCTTAAATGCGGAAAATAACCGGTGTGTCACTAATGACATCATGTTTGCAAAATCGCATGAGAAAATAAACATTCTGCTTTCTGTTTTGAGCATTTTCTTCTTTCTTTTTTATAATTTAACCTGAATACACAAGGTATTGTATTCTTAGAAATTGTTAAGTATCAACTGGGCCTCCATACAAACGTGCGAGTTCTCTCTAAATTCAGTGTATGGATGTCTGCTATACAGCTGTTTTATATACAGGCATGTCCAGGCTTTCTTCCTAATAAACTGTAATCTTTCTGATGCTAGGGTTAGCAAAAACTGAGTACTAGAAACCGTACTAGTTGTGGTTGCTTTATATAATAGCTTTGGTCAGTCAATATAACACATGCTTAACCCTTAACCCTTAAACTGCCAATCAAAACAATCGTCGTCTGCTTTGTCTTCTGCCGGTTACTTTAAAAGTCATTGTTGCAAACAGTGTGGACCCAGATCAGACTGCTCCTCTAGGAGCAGTCTGATCAGGGTCCACACTGTTTGCCTGTATGCAAAAATAGGTTTGAAAAGTTAGAAATAAAATTCAGCAGACGACATACACAGACGACATTTTCAGATGCAGGTTTTCTTGGCATTTTAAGGGTTAAGCCTTAAAGTGCTAAGCAAAATTGTAGCAGACAATGTTTCTAAAATAAAATATATATTTTTCAGAGAAAATATGACTTGGCATTTCATGTGAACTTACCTGAAAAGTCAACTCTTATTTTCTCTGAAAAATACAAACAAGTAGCACAAGAGGGCAATGATCACTCACCTAAGGAACAGTTAGCTGAAAGTATGAATATAATTCGAATCTCCAAGTGCTCATCACATATGTTTTTGCCATAGGTTTCATCCTATGCATACATAGTTAACACAAACATATCCTTTGTTTGAAGTTTTTTTTCCAAATGTGCCTAATTGATTGGAAATATATGTTGCCTATGACACCTGAGGAAAGTAAGTTGGGTCATGGAAACCAGACGCGCAAAATCAGACTTGCCCAAGTTTTTATGCCTGTCCTGATTACCAGTAACTTTGATGATAACGATCAAAAATGAATGCCCTAGCATGGAGACACCATTTTCCCATTAAAATGAAGTCTCACATTAAAATGAATATTTTCCTAATCTAAGGGACACTCAAGAACAGGTAACTATCATGCCAATAGTCCAAACTGCGCTAAAATCAAACTTGTCCAAGATTTTATGTCTGTCTCTGTTATCTGCAAGTCTGATGAAGATCCAATCAAAAATAAAGTCACAATCATCCGGACAACATTTTCATCATTATATGTCTAACAAAGACTAAATGGCAAGTAACTCTCATGTAAAAAGTCTGATCTGACCCCAAATCAAACTTGTTCAAGATTTTCTAGCTGTCCTCATTATCTGCAAGTCTGATGCAGATTTGATCAAAAATGAAATCGCTATCATTAGGACTTTATTTTCCTAAGTCTATGAGACCCTCAAGAGCAGGTAACTCTCATGCCAATAGTCAAAACTGGGCCTGAATCGAATTTATTCGAGATTTATGCCTATCCTCATTATCCCCAAGTTTGAGGAAGATACAATCAAAACTGAAGTCTCTTTTGTCCGAACAATATTTTCCACATTATATGGGAGACTAGTATCTCACATGTGAAAAGTCCAATCTGCCCCAAAATGATACTTGTCCAAGTTTAATAGTTGTCATCATTACCTGCAAGTCTGATTACAGGGGTCCTGCAAAAAGTTTTGTCACTGGGTTCGGATTACTTCAGTGCTACGTTTTATCAAACATACTTTTATTACAAACCTTCAAAGTATTCCCCCTTCACGAAAAGCAGATAAATAGTCTTCATTTGGTATCTGTCGGAGACACTGATAAATAGCGCTGCCAAGAGAACTTCTAGATGTATACTTATTTCCAGTTCTTAAGCCTTGGAAATAAAAAGAAGTCGCATTGACTCAGGTCAGGTGAATAAGGTGAATGGTTTAAATTTTTCACTTTTCAGAAGCCAAAAAAGACTTAACAACCTCACACTTATGAGAGCAGGCATTGTCATGTAGAAGGTGGACTCATGACCATCCTTTGCTTGGTCGTTTCTTATTGTAACATGTAAATTGGTCAGTGTATATGACTGCATCTATTTCAATTTGAAATAACTCGGTCAGTTGGAAAGAAATAAATGGGTATCATTAGCTATTCAACACACCATTCAAGTACAGTGAAGCATTTTAAAATATACCTAGGATAAAACTAAGTAAGCCTACTAATGCAAGAACTTTTTGCATGACCCTCATAAAATTCAATCAAAAATGAAATTGCTATTGTCTGGACAACATTTTCAGAAGCTTATGGGGCCCTCAGGGGTAGTTAACACTCATGCCAATAGTCGGAAGTGGGCCAAAATCAAGTTTGTCCAAAATTTTATGCCTATCTTCATTATATACAAGTTTGATGAAGATTCAATCAAAAAATGAAGGTGCTATCGTCTGAACAACATTTTCCTCATCATATATCTATAGGAGATTAAAAGGCAAGTAACTCTCATGTGAATAATCCGATTTGTCCCAAAATCAAACTCATTCAATAGCTGTCCTCATTACCTGCAAGTCTGATGATGGTTTGATTAAAAATGAAATTGTTATCTGCCAGACAACATTTTCCTAAGTCTATTAAGCCCTAAATGGGTGGGTAATGCTCATGCCAATAGATGAAACTGGGCCAAAACTGAACTTGTTCAAGATTTTATTCCTGTCCTTGTTTTCTGCAAGTTTTGATGAAGATCCCATCAACAATGAAGTTGCTATTGTCAGAACAACATTTCCCCCTTTATATGTCTATGAGAGACTAAATGGTAAGTAACTCTCATGCGAATAGTCTGATCATCAACCCCCAATCATCGGCCCCAAAATCAAGCTCATCCAAGATTTAATAGCTGTCCTCATTACCTGCAACAATATGCTAAACTCAGTCGCCTGGTAGCGTTAAAAATCTGAAAACTGAACTGCGAAAAGTTTACAAAAACTTTCAAAGGGGCATAACTCTGCAAATATTTGGTGCACTGTAACCTCGAAATAATATGCACTGCTCCACATCATCTTGTAACTATTTACCAAGTTTCAGCTTGATCGGATGTAAATTGTAGGAAAATTTAGCCGGAAACGAAAAATTAATAGCAATTTTCAAAGAGGTTTAACTCTGCTAATATTTGGTGGACTGTAACCTTGAAATAATACGCGCTACTCCACATCATGATCTAACTACAAATCAAGTTTCAGCTTGATCCGATGTAAACTGTAGGAGGAGTTAGCCGGAAATTAAAAGTTTACAGAAATTTTCAAAGGGGCATAACTCTGCCAATATTTGGTGCACTGTAACCTCGAAATAATATGCACTGCTCCACATCATTGTGTAGCTATTTATGAAGTTTCAGCTTGATCGGATGTAAACCGTAGGAGGATTTAGCCAGAAACTAAAAATTAATAGAAATTTTCAAAGGGGTATAACTCTGCTAATATTTGGTGGACTGTAACCTTGAAACAATATGCGCTGCTCTACATCATGGTCTAACTACAAATCAAGTTTCAGCTTGATCGGATGTAAACTGTAGGAGCCGGAAATGAAAAGTTTCCAGAAATTTTCAAAGGGGCATAACTCTGCTAATATTTGGTGGAAATGAAAAGTCAACTGAAATTTTCAAAGGGGCATAACTCTGCTAATATTTGGTGGACTGTAACCTCGAAACAATATGCGCTGCTCCACATCATGGTCTAACTATAAATGAAGTCTCAGCTTGATCGGATGTAAAATGTTGGAGGAGTTAACCAGAAATGAAAAGTTTACAGAAATTTTCAAAACTGTTAAAATTTGGTGGACTGTAACCCTGAAATAATATGCGCTGCTCCACATCATGGTCTAACTATACACCAAGTTTCAGCTTGATCGGATGTAAACTGTAGGAGGAATTAGCTGGAAACGAAAAAGTTTACGGACAGACGAACGGATGCCATACCCCATAACATAAAACATCCCGTTTTTCAAACGGGCATATAAAAAATGAAGCTGCTATTGTCCGGACAACATTTTCCCCATTATATGTCTATGGGAGACTTAAGGGCAAGTTACTCTCATGTGAATAGTTTGATCTGCCCCAAAATCAAACTTGTCCTAAATTTTATGGTAACCTGCAAGTCTGATGAAGATTCGATCAAAAATGAAATGACTATCATCCAGACAACATTTTCCCCATAATATGTCTATGGGAAACTAAAGGGCAAGTTAATCTCAAGTGAATAATCAATCTGCCCCAAAATCAAACTCATCCAATATT
This sequence comes from Anodontia alba, assembly GCA_964016985.1. Classification (NCBI taxonomy): domain Eukaryota; kingdom Metazoa; phylum Mollusca; class Bivalvia; order Lucinida; family Lucinidae; genus Anodontia; species Anodontia alba. Next base: position 13,937,944 of record OZ024830.1, read on the forward strand.
TTATGGTTGTCCTCATTACCTGCAAGTCTGATGAAGATTCGAGCAAAAATGAAATCACTATCATCTAGACAACATTATCAGAAGTCAATGGTACCCTCAAGGGCAAGTAACTTTTATGTCAATAGTCAAAAGTGAGCCAAAATCATACCTGTCTGAGATTTTATGCCTGTCTTCATTATCTGCAAGTTTGATGAAGATTGGATTAAAAGTGAAGTTGCTATCATCTGGTCAACATTTTCCCCATTATATGTCTATGGAGACCAAAGGGAAGTAACTCTCATGTGATTAGTCCAATCTACCCCAATATCGAACTTGTCCTAGATTTTATGTCTGTCCTCATTACCTGCAAATCTTATGAAGATTCAATAAAAATAAAATCGTTATCCTCCTGACAACATTTTCTGAAATCAATGGGGCCCTCAAGGGCGGGTTACTCTCCTGCCAATAGTAGAAATTTGGCCAAAATTGAACTTATCCGACATTTTATGCCTCTCCCCATTATCTGCAAGCTTGATGAAGATTCACTCAAAAATGAAGTTGCTATCTTCTGGACAACATTTTACCCATTATATGTCTATAGGACCTTTTGGTTGCCTTGGAAACCAAAGTTCTTACCAGATCTGCCTCAAAGCCAAATCCAGCCAATTCCCCTCTCAAATGATGGTACCTGTGAAATTCGATCAAGATCAGTCAACCGGCTTTGGAAATATTCTTGTCTGAAAGTTGGGACGAATGGGCACATGCACAGATGGAGGGATGGCTGCACAGACAGAGAGATGATGAAGCCTTGCTATACTATAAGCTCACCTTGTGAATCTTCAGCTCAGGTGAGCTTAAAATACAAAAAAAAAAAAAAAAAAAAAAAAAAAAAAAAAATCAAAATGTTGTCTGCTGCTGTTGTGATTAGCACTTAAAGGGTTAAGTTACAAAAAAAAACAACAAATAAACATTCTCCAAAAATTCATACTGCAATCAAACAATACAGTTATGTGTGCTAAAAATATAAAATGCTGGGCCGAGTTGTTCAAAACTTAACGAAGTTGTAAGCTAACAAGAAGTTAAAATTTCTATCTTGAAATATGGCAAATAGATTGATATTTTTTGCTGAAAAAAAATTTGATTTGTTTTTGCATTGCTACTCACATTTTTGCAGCAGAAATATCAATGTATTTGAAAATTCCTTAACTATAAACAATTCAGTAGTTTGTCATTAACGAGCTTGTTAAGCTAACGATGCTTTGAATAACTGGGTCCCATTGTGCTCGAAACAAAGATGATTCGAGGAAGGGATATCTTTTATACTGAAGTTACCATAACACCTTATCATACCCATACTTAAATTTGAACAATTCCAGTTGACTACCTAGCTATAATGTACTGGCTGAAAGCTATAATGTATAGACTCTGGTTAAATCTGGGTCTACACTATTTGCTCTGGCATGTCTATCCAAATATATAGGTAAATACAGTTGGTCTCAATATACAGAGAAAAAACACTGTTACTTTTAGCTCCAGATAATGATTGTATCCATGGGGCACTTCTAACAGAACCTACAACATATTTTTGTGAAGCAATAAGAGACTTATCAATACTTTTTAGACAAAGAAAGCACCTTATCTTACTGCATGTTGCAGCGTGTGGCATCAAGCTCATCCTCCTAATGAGATGCTACATTTTGTTTTTTTTACTTGTTGTTGCTTTTTTTTTTTTTTTTTTTTTTCGTCTTTTGTTTTGTACAGAAATAAATCCTGCTTTAACCCTTGTCATGCTGAATAAATTAAGTTGCCACACCCACTTTAAATTTTCAGCCAATCAAATTACTTGATCCAGATTGCTGATACAAATTCACACACTGAATGGCAAACAGTGCAGATCCAGATCAGTTGACTTCTTCAGAAGCCAACTGATCTGGATCTACACTGTTTGCAAAAGCAGTGCATATCCAGGTTCAGCAGGACAAGGGTTAATACACTGCTTGCTAAAAGAAAAAGATTAAAATGTGGTCTTTAAAAACAGTATCTCTTGGTCAGGTTCTCATTTATGCATGAGCATAATCAAAGATCTTTGAGACATTTTAAATGATCCCCCCTCTGACAAACATGACTGTTTTATTGTAAGTAAGTATAAATGTTTGTTTAAGGCTAAATAAAACTAGATCTAAATACATGTACAGCAATTATTTCTTACAAAAATAATTGAAAACATGCAGATGTTCACTTTGAACACAAATTATTCATTCTAATATTTGTAGACTACATGCAATTTTTCATAATTCCCTTGAAATTATGGCCTGATTTTTTTTTTTTTTTTCTCTTATGTGGACTTCTGTAAATAGCAACAGTAAATGTCCTAAATTTTGAACACTTTATTCCATTTTTTTTTTTGTGCATTGGTTTCACAAAATACTGCATTGAATGCCAAACAATTTTGACCCTGATCAGACTGCTCCTTCGAGCGGACTGATCTGGGTCTACACTGTTTGAAATTGCCATTTTGTCAGAGAAGTTAGTGTATGAAATTTTTAGACAGTTACTGTATTCATTACCAATGTTACTGTTGTAAAACATACATGTATAAATAAAATTTCTATTCATATTTGTATGTGACACACCTCCAGATCAGGTTTATCTTTGTCATATTTCCAATAAAACATATATTAAGGGAACTCAGTGGAATCAAATCACTGAGACAATTCCACTGAGTATCCGCAAGATATGTTCTGCTGCAAAAATGACAAAAATACCCTCTTAATACTCCCTTTATCTGAACCTGTGTCAAAGATAATCTGGATAAATACTTCAATGTGTGCGGGGTGTGTGTATGTGGTGCAGGGGAGGAGGTGTATTTTTCAGGAAACAAGACAACATTTAATTCAAATCACCTCCACCTAAATGAAATGTTAAACACTGTTAGCTAAAAAATATGTAAGGTAGCATGTCACGCAATTTGATTTTATCTTCAGAATTCAATAGGTTAAATGTTATTAAACTCTTAACATGCTGCATTAAGCCAACTTACCAATGAACAAAGCTGACCAACAGACAAAGAAAGCTGACCAAAAAACAAACAGAGCTGATTTATTAACAAACACTGACCTGGCAGCTTCTGCTACTTTTGCTTCTTTAAGTGCTATTCTCCATGATTCATACAGTTCTGGATTGACCTTTTTCACCTCAGATAGTCTTCCTTGATACTGTACTTCACCATCTTTCATAACTAAAATCTGAAAATACATAACACTTCATAACTTAAATCTGAAAATACACAGCACTTCATAATTAAAATCTGGAAATATGCAGCACTTCATAACTAAAATCTAGAAATACATAGCACTTCATAACTATAATCTGGAAATACACAGCACTTCATAACTTAAATCTGGAAATACACAGCACTTCATAACTAAGATCTGTTAAATACAAATCACTTCAAAACTTAAATCTGGAAATACACAGCACTTCATAACTAAGCTCTGGAAGTACACAGCGATTCATAACTAAAATCTGGAAATACATCTCACTTCATGACTAAAATCTGGAAATACATAGCACTTTAAAAGCAGGAAATACACCACTTCATAACTAAAATCTGGAAATACAAAGCACTTCATAACTAAAATTTGGAAATACACAGCACTTTATAACTTAAATCTGGAAATACTTGGCACTTCACAACTAAATCTTGAGATAATGTAAATGGTGTGTGACTAGAATAACTTCACACTATGAGCATAGTCAAGATATTGTAACTGGTGTGTGGCTAGAATAATTTACACTATGAGCATAGATGAGATTTTGTAACTGGAGTGTGACGAGAATAACTTTACACTATGAGCATGGTTAAGATATTGTAACCGGTGTATGACTAGAATAACTTACACTATGAGTATAGTTGAGATATTGTAAATAGTTGTGACCAGAATATTTGTTGTTGAGGTTTTACAGCTCAGTCAACCCAATGGGGTCATGTCGAGCATGATCAGTTTACCTAATCACACTTTTACTGGGCAGGCTTAGTCCTCTAAGCCGTTAACCAGTATTGTGCACAATCTTTCGCCAGAAACTGACAACTGCCCTTCTTGAATCAGCAGAAGAGAGAGAATGACCGTAGAAAATATTTCATGATCAATCTCCACAAAAGAATGTTGCCGACCTCGGCGGGGGTTGAACCCGCAACCTTGTGGTCTCCAGTCGGATGGCGCATCCAACTGAGCCATCGAGGTCGGTGTGACCAGAATAAACTTACACTACAAGCATAGCTGATTTGTTTGTGTTGAGGTTTTATGGCCTAGTCAACCAAATGGGGTTATGTCAAGCTCAGTCAGTTGACCTAACCACACTTTTACTGGGCAGGCTTAGTCCTCTAAGAGATCAACCAGTATTGTACCCATTCTTCTGCCAGAAACTGACAACTGCCCTTCTTGGATCAGCTAAAAGGAGAAAGGACCATAGAAAAAATTCATGCTCAAATCTCCACAATCGTATGTTGCTGACTGGCAGGGGTCCAACCCACAGCCTCCTGACCACCAGTCGGAAGCACATCCAACTGAGCCACTGAGGGAGATATTGTAAATAGTGTGTGACTAGAATAACTTACACTATGAGCATAGCTGAGATATTGTAACTGGTGTGTGATGAATAACTTACACTATGAGCACAGTTGAGATACTGTAACTAGTGTGTGACTAAAATAACTTACACTATGAGCATAGTTGAGATATTGTGACTTGTGACTAGAATAACTTACACTATGAGCATAGTTGAGATACTGTAATTGGTGTGTGACTAGAATAAACCTACACTATAAGCATAGTTGAGATATTGTAATTGGTATGTGACCAGAATAACTTACAGTGTTAGTCTTACTCTTTATTGCTTTGTGGTTTATTCTACGAGGCGATTTGTTGTATGTCTTTCCGTGTGTCATTTTGTTCTTGTGTTTTTCAGTCCTTTTAGTATTGCAATTACCTCACTTGGGGAAGAGAGAGCTAATCTTAGTGCTTTACGTTTGTTCGGTTTGTGCTTGTTTAGATTTGTCGGTTTCCTCTTCCTCTTGGGGTCTGGGAAGGGCTGCGGTTTGTGATTGTGGCACTCCCTGGACTTTTCTCTTACCTTTTTTTTTTTTACACTATGAGCATAGTTGAGATACTGTAACTGTTGTGTGACAAGAATAAACTAACACTATTAGAGCAGGGGTCAGGCTACAGGGTAACTGGGGCAAAATAGTTGCCCAACAGGGCTCTAAGTTGCCCTGGGAAGCCCAGAGGGCGACAAAAACTTCGCCCTCCATTTTTGCAACTTTTGAAAAAGCTAGTACTTGTGCAAAACAAACTTTTTGTTGGGAGAAATCCAGCAAAAATTGAGCAAACATGCAAAGGTAAATTCTGTTGAAAAGTGTTGTTAGATGTATCAGAAATGCTACTGAATAAAAGTCTGATGTGATTTAACAAGTTTTGGAGGAAAACTGTTTGTGTATTAAGTGACCAAAAGATCATTTTCATCAATGTCATTAGTTTTCGTGGGTGTCAGTTTTTTCATAAATGAACCATTTACATGCTGAAAATTGGTCAGAAACAGCATTAAAGTGCTAAAAATTAAATTTAGAAGTTGGCATACACTTTAGTTAACAAATTTCTTATTATCATTATGTTTATAGCTTACTTATCAAGCCACAGACCTTGATGTTTTGATTGGATCTACTGAAAAGAATTGTCAATTTCCAAAAAGATATGAATGATGTGTCCAGATATAATGTATTTGCCCTACTCATGTCTGTGTTTCTTTGCATCATTTAACTGGTTTAAAGTAAGAATGAACAGGTCTACAGTAAAATTTGTTTCCTTCTTTGTTAATTCACAGGACAATATGGTAAAAATTTCCAAGACAATACCGTGAAGTGAGTCAAGAGTCCTAAATTGTCACGCTTTCAGTAAGGCAATAGGTAAACTGAGTCTTGACTTCTCCCTCATCCTATAAAACTTCTCCCTGTTTTGTCTGGTGGGAGAAGTCACTTCTCCCTAAATTTCTGAGCCAGCTTGAACCCTGTATGAGACTGCAAGTTGAGATACTGTAACTGGTGTGTGATTAGAATTTATACTATTAGCATAGCTGAGATACTGTAACTGGCGTGTGACTAGAATAAACTTACACTGTGAGCATAGCTGAGATATTGTAATTGGTGTGAGACAAGAATAATTTACACTATGAGCATAGCTGAGATACTGTAACTGGTGTGTGAATAAAATAACTTACACTATGAGATAGTTGAGATACTATGACTGGTGTGCGATTAGAATAGCTTTACAAATAGTTGGGAAACTGTAACTGGTGTATGACTAGAACAACTGTTTTTGTTATTTCCTCACATATTAACTTACTTCTTAAGCATAGATGAGATACTGTAACTGGTGTGTGACTAGAATAGCTTACACTCTGAGTATAGTTGTGATACTGTAAATAGTTGTGACTAGAATAACTTACACTATGAGCATAGTTGAGATACTGTAATTGCTGTGTGACTAGAATAAACTTACACTATGAGCATAATTGAGATACTGTAATTGGTATGTGACAAGAATAAACTAACACTATGAGCATAGTTGAGATACTGTAAATGGTTGTGACTACAATAACTTACACTATGAGCATAGTTGAGATACTGTAACTGGTGTGTGACTAGAATAACTGTTTTCTTTCTTTTTATTAATCTCTTCAGTATAACTTCATCAAACACATGACGCCCTACATGAGCATCTAATGCTGACAGTGGATCATCCTACAACAGAAAAGCAAAGACAAACTTTTATTACACATAGACATGACTCCAGGCCTTTTTTCAACATATTGGCATTACTTTATTTTTCCATAAAACATATTGTGGATACTCTACAGTATTGCCCCAGCAAGACAATTCTACTAGTAAAAACAATGCATCTTTTTGTAGAGAAATACTTGTTTGCAGATCCATATTATTTACCACTATGCATGTGCAATTATCTATATAGAGAAAATCTAGAAAAAAAGTAATTCATCTTCTTAAGCAAATGTAGCTTTGATTCATAAAATTCATTAGCATCTACACCAGACAGGACTATCAAAAAAGAAGAACCTTGCCATGCCATCTGATGGAATAAAATTACCATATTCGACCTAATAACTGAACATACTCCTGTAAGTGCACAGTCAAGCAATTTCTGAATCTTCAGATTAAAGCCTATGTACTTTTATCCACCTTTTATAAAAGCATATGTTGTGGGTACTCATTTCTTGGATAGGCAATTCATATGAGTACCCACAAATATGATTTTATAAAAAAAATCTGGAAAATATCACACAAGCATCAGTAAATAAGCTCTTTGTGCAGTCCTCTGCTGAACTTTTGGCAAAGTGTGCTCTTTCCTGGTACCTTTTTTACAACGTTTTTCTGGGTCCAGTTGTTCAAAGCATCGTTAGCTTAACGAGCTTGTTAAGGGTCATTTCGTTAACTGTTTTAGCAGATTCAATATACAATATGCTGATATTTTTGCAGAAAAAATGTGAGTAGCAAAAGCTACTCACATTTTTTCAGCAAAAAATTTCAGCATATTTGCGTATCACTTGATGTGAATTTTAACGAATCGTTAACTAACGACATCGTTAGCTTTGAACAACTGGGCCCTGATAACTTTGAAAAATCTAAAAGCATAGTGTGATAATTAGTTGAATATGGTTATACCATGGATTACCCAAAATATTTGAATACAACAATTCCTTGCTGTACTTATCAAAATTTAAACAAGACTTTTTGACTTCCTGGTAATGTGACTAAAGTACTAGTTGAATGCCAAACAGTGTAGAACCTGATCATACAGCTCCTTTAAGTAAGTCCAAAAGGAATTCCATAGAAGGCAGTGTTGTATCTGTAGGTGCCTGTTAGTATTATAAATGAGTTTAACACTAAATCACAGTCACTGGACACAGATATGTAATGGTCACAAATGATACCAGAGAGGAAGTGTTCAGCTTGAAGACTGTATGGTCATATAGTTACTCAGAAATGGAGCTAAATGCTAGGCTTCACACAAAACAATTGCAAAGTCATTAGACCATGAAATATAGGTCAAGTTCATAAAATGATACTGCTGTATTTGAGTCTCTGTTACAGAGGATGTATATGCCAGGTTTAATGACTTGTAGGTCTAACAGTTAATCAGAAATGGAGGTAAACATGACGGTTGATGCAAAAAATGACAAAGCCATTTGATCATGAAATATAAGTCAGGGTCATAAAATGACACTGTTATGTCTTAGTACATATGGGGCCTTAGTACATATATAAAGAAGCACAAACTGAAAACAAAACAATGTTTCTTACCAGTATAAATATATCAGCATGTGAGTATAGGGCCCTGGCTATACTCACTCTCTGCTTCTGTCCCCCACTAAGATTCACACCCTGTTGTCAAAGAAATAAGCATGTAATAAACCAAATTATTAAATAAACAAGTATGTCACACATACATGTATATAAATCTCAGCAAATGACAGCTGTATGTATAAATACAGACAATAACTTCCCAGTCTATTTTCATCACAAACACTACTAGTAGTTTCTTCATGCATGCATAATGCAACAGCTGTCCATTAATATTTTTAACCCTTGTCATGCTGAATAAATTAAGATGCCACACCCACTTCCAATTTTTAGCCAATCAGATTACGTGATCCAGGTTGTTGATATAAATTCACATAATGAATGGCAAACAGTGCAGAGCCAGATCATTGGCTTCTGAAAACTGATCTGGATCTACACTGTTTGCTAAGGCAGGGTTTATCCAGGTTCAGCAGGACTAGGGTTAACATAGCTCCAGATAAGGTTTTTTTTTTTGTTTTTTTGTTTTTATTTGGGTTTTATGGCCCTTTCAAGAATATTTCACTTATATCGAGCCAATCATTCATCAAAGGTGGGCAAAAACCGGAGAACCTGGAGAAAAACCACCTGACCATCTGTAAGCAGAACTTGGCTTTCTCACATGTGACCCGAGCAAGGCTCGAACCACAGTGGTGAGAAACCTAATGGAGTAAGAGTCAACTCTCCTATCCACAAGGCTACGGGGGCCCACACAGATGAAGTGCTTTTTCAACAATAAAACTACTGATATCTTTCTTAATTCACCAAGAAAACATATATTGTGGGTACTTATCTAAGTACTGTTGCTGTCTGTTGATATATTTGACAATCAATATAAGTGCACAGCTAAGGTCCTGATCAGACTGTACAAATGTGCCTTGTGTCACATCTTCACACAGTGCAGCTTAAATGTAATATCAAGTCCTCTTTTCTGGGAAAAGTATGGGACATTTTAAAATATCATCTGATATGATTTAATATGACAGTAATGTGAGAAAATGTGTATGTTCAAACATGTATGCTAAGTAAAGGATCATATAAGCATGTGCATCTATGTAGGCTGATAAGAGTCTTTACTATCTGCTAGTGATATCTTGAATCACTGGCTGTCCATAGACTACCTAGCTAAGATTGGTTGGAATATGGGGATATCAAGTTGACCCTAGTCTTCACTGTGTACATAATATGAGCCACGCCAAGCCAAAAGGTATCTTTGAGCATGTGCAAAATGCAGATTCAGATTCATCTCATGCATGGGCAAAGTCTCATGCCAGCATTTGCTCTCCATTGATACATTGATACATTTTATAATGTCCAATGAGTCAGTGGACAACAAAGGCCCGATCAGAGTGTGTGGATGCACAGGCTGATCTGGACCTTTGCTGTCAACATATGCTCGAAGACATGTTTTTGCATGGCGCAGCCCATATGAGCTGCAAAATCAGAAAATGGACATGTGTGCCTAGCAAAGATTCAGATCAGCCTGCAGTCCATAGGTCTAGTTAAGAGTGGGTACCAGGTAAATAGATTTCTTATTTCTTGACAAAAACATATGTTGTAAGTACTCATTAGAAGCGCCTCTGCATGCTAAAAGTTAATTACCTTCTCTCCTATCTCTGTTGTGTCTCCTGCCGGCAACATATCAATATCTGCCTGTAAAGCACATGAATCAAGTACTTTCTGGTACCTAAAATTGAGAAAGGCCTATTACAAAAGCACTAATCAGTATATCAAAAGCACAGATTTTTATCTATAAAAGCACAAAAATTTTCATATCAAAAGCGCAAATGATATTAAACACAAAATCGCAAATTTATAATCCTTAGTCTCCTTAGAGGAGCTAACTGCAGATGACATTCTGAAATGTTTATTTTTTCTTATTTTTCCTAGAAAATACTTTGACATTTCATGCAAATTGTCACCTTTGGAGACAATTTGCATGGAATGTCAAAGTCTATTTTTTGGAGAAAAAAATATTTTGCAGACAATTTGCATGGAATGTCAAAGTTTATTTTCTGGTAAAAGTAAGAAAACTATTTCAAAGCGTAGTCTGCTAAATTTGCCACCATTCTTGTCCTTGATGAAATCTACAGTATTTCGTATGAGATTTGAACACAGGTATTGTTTATCTGTTAGCTGTGTATCCTCAGGTGTCTCGTGCTTTTGATGACATGACCTCATCAAAAGTGCAAAAGTCATACCTTGATGCTTGATGAACCCCCCACTGAGAAATACTGTATTAGCCATGAGTATTTGGACAGACAGGCATATGCAATGTATATACCCAGATCAGATACTGCAGAATGTGATATCAATCTCTACATGTGACAGTGCAGCCAGATAGCTCAGCCAGTAGAGTATCGGAATGGTAATCCTAGGGCCCCTGGTTTGAGCCTCAGTACAGCTGTACATTTTTCTCACCCCATTACATAGACTGTTTGCAACTCATCCAGCAGGTTTTTACGTAAGTAATACTGATTTAACTCTTTGCATGCTGGGTAATTTTGCAGGTTTTTTTGTCATCTTTGAATTTTTAAAAATAAACTTTTTCAAAAATACCATCAGAGTGTCAAACAGTTTGGATCCAGATCAGGCCCGACATTTTGTTGCAGAGGTTATCAGCAGACGCCAAAAGTCGTCACTAGTGGGGAAAGAGTTAAACCCATCAGCAGTTTTCTTACTGACCATTCCAAGGCGGTTCCTCTGTTCAGTTCTTCTTTCTTCATGTTTCTGTGGTTTCCTATGTGGTGTTTGTTCTGTCCTTATTTGTTTCTTATCTCTCCTTCTTTTGGTGCCTCAGGAGAACTGTGCTTCATGACTGTGCTATCTTCACTTATATGTTTTAGATACATCAGTAGGTAGTAAAAATGGACTTACCGTATTCAACCTTAATTACCGCACATACCCCTATAAGCACACAGTCAATAATATCGTAGTCATAAGATTACAATCCGTGTACTTTTATCCACTTATTTGTAAAAGCATATGTTGTGGCAACTCATTTGAATTGCCTTGACAAGTCAAGGCAATTCAAATGAGTACCCACAACATGTGTCTTATAAAGAAAATCAGAAACAAATATCGCATGAGCATTTTAAAATATGCCTCTCATGAAAGCATCTGTTGATCTTTCTTTAAAGCATGCTCTTATTAGGTGGATATTTTACTGCGAATTTTTCAAGTAATTTTGAAAAACCTAAGTGCACCGTGCAGTAATAAAGTAGAATAGGGTACTCACAATTTAGAAAAAATACAGTAATGATTTAATGTGCCCAAATACTCAGGGTAAATAAGGTATCAGCTGCATTATATGTCAAATAAGAGCTGTCGCAGGACAGCATAGCTCACCTGCTGGGCACATTTTATAATCATGATTGTAATCGATTACATTTTCTGAGTAATTCCAAAGTAATCAGTAATCATAAATTTTCATGATTACAAGTAATTGTTATGTAATTGATTACTTTGCAAAATGACTGGCAATCATAAATACTTTGTGATTACTTTATGATTACATTTTGATTTTGAAACTGACAGTGAAATATCCTAAATTGTGTTCTGTGAATAACAGAACAAAAACAATATATCTTTAATTAATAATATACAGTTCTGTTGCTATGTTACAGTTACAAAGAGAATGTATTATTGCTGAAAAGCAGGCTGTATTTCACTGCACAGAAGATGAAAGGAAAAATTAAGCACCAGTTTGTTTTTCAATTCACATAAGGAAATTAACTTGTGTCTTTATCCCTAACAAGACAATTAAATAGATTCTCAATTAATCATTGAAAATGGGTTGTAATTAACTTCTTCAGCTGTTTCCAAAATTTGAAAGATGTTATCATGCCAGATAATCCACTGCTGTGCACGTGGCTCATTCATTTTTTATTTACACATCAGTTTGTTTGTTTTGCTCAGCCCTGTCTTTGACACTTAACTGTTTATTGTACCTGGATGAACTACCACATATATGTGCAAACTGTGAAGTAGGGTGTTGAAACAGTCTTAAGACGACTTAGAGATTAGAATATCTGAATATCTTTTCAAGAAGAAATGCAATTATCACAAATATTTTAACTCTAAAAAAATGATCTAAAACATGCTGTAAACTTATTTTCAGTGAATTCTATTTACCTTATATTCCCTAAAATTACTGCATAGCATTTACAATAAGTGTCCTTACCTTTTAGGGAAATAGGCATCCTTATGACTGAGCCAACACATGAGAAAAGAGTTTTTAGCATGGCAGATTTTTTACTCTTAAAATGCCCCTGCACAGTCACTCTAGCACTGGGACTTATAGGAAAATCAAATGGACTCTTTAAAGATATAATTGCTCTGTCTAAGTTTTATTCAGACAAATGTGCTATGATAATTATGACTTCAAGCTGGATGAAAATATAGTATTATTCAGACAAATGTGCTACGATAATAATTCAAAACTCTGATCCTTTCTATAAATACACAATACCTGAGCTAATAATATTACTATCGTCCAAAGGGGCAATTGTCCATACCCCAGTTTTATCTGTTATTGCTGCCAGTATGGTTTCGAGTAACAACACACTATGTATGAATAAACATAACGATAAGTATCACAAAGATAACGAATAGCAGTCATTTTGCAGAAAAGTAATATTTATTAGTTTGACAGTTAGTATGACAGAAACTGTTACTTGAAGATATGAATATTGAAATAAAAGCACTGCAAGCATAATACCCCTACAGAGCAATTATTTGCTTATGTATTAAAGTTATCATTGCGAAAATGTCTGGAAAGAAAATGACGGAGGGACAGATAACAATCCTAAACCAGATCTTGATAATATCAATGAACAGATAACAATCCTAATGCAGATTTTGATAATATCAATGCATATAGCAAGTTTGGTTAAAAGGCCTTGTTATTTACTCAAGTTATCATCCAGAAATGAAAATATGGATGTGTCTCAGGCAGATAACTCCGTAAAAATTTGACAAAATTTGCACATTAGCAATTCCATACCAGATCTCCTTACTGTCAATACATATAGCAAGTTTGGGTTAAAGTCCCTTGTTATTTACTAAAGTTATCATCCGGAAATGAAAATATGGCTGTGTCTAGGGCAGATAACTCCGTAAAAATTTGACGAAATTTGCCCATTAGCAATCCCAAACCAGATCTCCTTAATGTCAATGCATATAGCAAGTTTGATGAAAATCCCTTATTATTTACTCAAGTTATCATCAGGAAGCAAAAATATGGGCGTGTCTCGGACAGATAACTCCGTAAAAGTTTGACAAAATTTGCCCATTAGCAATCCCAAACCAGATCTCCTTAATGTCAATGCATATAGCAAGTTTGGTGAAAATCTCCTGTTATTTACTCAAGTTACAGTCCGGAAACGAAAATATGGGCGTGTCTCGGGCAGATAACTCCGTCAAAACTTGACAAAATTTGCCCATTAGCAATCCCAAACCAGATCTCCACAATATCAATGCACATAAATAAAATACCAACAAAATAAAACATCTTTCCAAAGGATGTTGAAAGGACAGTAGATGATAAGTTCAGGTTTAACAACATGTCAACCCATGAGGATCATCTGCATCATCAAAGAGTTGATGTTAGAGCAACTGCTATTGCTATTCCTGCACTTTCATGCTTGCAAGATAAAATCTGTTTTGTAAATAGTTAGGCCTTTAATGAAAACTATATAATTTAGCACAAAAATTTATAATGCCTATTCACTATAATAGAGATTAGATAAAGTTTACTTTTGTTGGATCCCATGTCTATTAATTCAGTAATGCCAATACCCTAGATGAAAGAGTCTGGCATCACTTATAACCCTTGTAATATATAGTTTCGGTAAGATATCCCATACATGAAAGATATAGTAATGGAAGGTATTGTAAGGATGTTGCCCTATTTCCTTAAATTCAGACCTCAAACCAACATATAATTATGGTATCAGAAAAATTGTCAGTTTATAACTTGTTTATTTGTATATTTGTGTATATACATAAACAGTAAGGGCCTTATAGAAGATTAGCTATTATATGTATTAATGTATGTGCTAAATGTTGTGACCCTCGATAAAGAAAGTCTTTAACTTCTTACTTACTTGTCATGCTGAATAAACTAAAATGCCATGCCCACTTCTAATTTTCAGCCAATCAGATTTCTTGATCCAGGTAGTTGACATACATTCACATAATTAATGACAAACAGTGCAGATCCAGATCAGTTGGTTTCTTCAGAAACCAACTGATCTGGATCTACACTGTTCGCAAAGGCAGGGCATATCCGGGACCAGCAGGACCAGAGTTAATCCTACCTTTTCCATATCATGGTCTGACCAAACAGTATATTCTCCCTCAAAGTTTTGTTCATTAACCATGGTCTCTGGGATACATATGCTATACTGGGATTTCTAAAAAAAAAAAAAAAAAAAAAAAAATAGCAATGACAAGAAATTATGGAGCAAATCAACAACTTATCCACCCTCAACCTTTTGCCTGGGGCCATGCAAGCTCTGACCAATGCGGAGATGGCGCCTAGCACTGCAGCATCCGGCATCTTTACCAATTGCGCTACCGAGACAACCCCCATGCCATGTAAGCTCTGACCAATGCGGCGATGGCGCCTGGCACTGCAGCGTCCGGCGTCTTTACCAATTGCGCTACCGAGACAGCCCCAAAAAAGGTTGTTCAAATAGCGCTTATAAAGCCAACTGACGCTGCAGTACACTTGATATTAAGGAGCTTAGTATTTTGTTATTTATTTGCGCTGCATGGATTATTTTTTTTTACTTTCTCGAATTATGGCAGCGACTCTCGTCTTTTTCCATCCATAATGGAGAAATAATCCTCTGAAAAATAATCCTGGCGATGGCGCCTGGCACTGCAGCGTCCGGCTTCTTTACCAATTGCGCTACCCAGACAACCCCAAAAAAGGTTGTTCAAATAGTGCTTATAAAGCCAACTGACGCTGCAGTACACTTGATATTAAGGGGCTTAGTATTTTGTTATTTATTTGCACTGCATGGATTATTTTTTTACTCTCTCGAATTATGGCAGCAACTCTCGTCTTTTTCCATCCATAACAGAGAAAAAATCCTATGAAAAATTTCTAAGTGCTTTTGCCTGGGGTTGAACCCACGTCATGCAAGCTCTGACCAATGCGGCGAAGGCGCCTAGCACTGCAGCGTCCGGCGTCTTTACCAATTACACTACCGAGACAACCCCAAAAAAGGTTGTTCAAATAGTGCTTATAAAGCCAACTGACGCTGCGGTACACTTGATATTAAGGAGCTTAGTATTTTGTTATTTATTTGCACAGCATGGATTATTTTCTTACTCTCTCGAATCATGGCAACGACTCTCATCTTTTTCCATCCATAACGGAGAAATAATCCTATGAAAAATTTCTAAGTGCTTTTGCCTGGGGTCGAACCCATGCCATGCAAGCTCTGACCAATGCCGCGAAGGCGCCTAGCACTGCAGCGTCCGGCGTCTTTACCAATGGCCCTACCGAGACAACTCAAAAAAAGGTTGTTCAAATAGGGCTTATAAAGTCAACTGACTGCAGCGTGAGCTAAAAACAACAAACAACAACAACAATGAATGGAAATGCTGTATTTGACCTAATCACCAGACTATGGGCTTAGGGCTTTCAAAATTACTGGAAAAACTGTAATATAATAGCCACCTAACAATGGTACATTGCAAAGAAAGATCAGTAGAGGACTTCTTAGGAGGATTATTAACCCTTAAAGCGCCAATCACAACAATTGTTGTCTGCTTTGTCATCTGCTTGTGATTTTGAAAGTCATTTCTGTAAACAGTGTGGACCCAGATCAGACTGCTCTTTTAGGAGCAGTCTGATCTTGGTCCACACTGTTTGCCTGTATGCAAAAATAGGTTTGAAAAGTTTGCAAGACTATTCAGCAGACAACATTTTCAGATGCAGGTTTTCTTGGCGCTTTAAGGGTTAAATGACGTTTATGCAATATTTTTTCTGATTTTCTTTATATAAGCATATGTTGTGGGTACTCATTTGAACTGCCTTGTCAAGGCAATTTACATGAGTACCCACAACAAACAATTTTTATGAAGAAGTAGATAAAAGTATACTGGCTGTAATATGAAGACTATGAAATTGCTTGACTGTGCATTTATAGGAATATGTGTGGTAATTAGTTTGAATACAGCACATAATATGGGCCAAGCTAAAAAGTGTCTTCGAGCATGCCAAAAATGTGCAGATTAACATCATCCTGCATATGCGCAAGTTCTCATCCAGGCCTTTCTTTCTATAGTATCCAATGATTCTGTTTGCAGACATTGAAGACCCTGATCTGCGCATCCATGCAGTCTAATCTGGGCCTTCCCTGTCCACACAAGGTCAAAGACATGTTTTTGCATGGTGTGGTCTATGTAAGTTACTGACAGTAAAGTGTCTCTTGACTTCTGATATCTGATACAAATATAAAATGTTTATCTTTCAAGTGGAAATAACTACATGAAATAAAATATAGTACAGAATTTATCTCAGTTTAAAGATCTAAATTTATTCAATTTTGTACCGACTTACCTGGTCCAATGTACTTTTCCAGAGACAGTCAACATTTCACCCAGCATAGCTGATAGCAAAGATGATTTCCCAGAACCGACTGGACCCACTATAATTACCAATTTTCCTGTACAAAAAAAAAACACACACACACACAATTATGAACCCTTCCAACCAGAAAATGAGCTTGTGACATTAACACTTTGCATGCTGGGTAAACTTTTCAGCAGACATCATTTTGAAATTTTGTTCTTATTTTTCCTAGAAAATAGGATTTGACACTGCATGCACTACGGAGATCTACTGAATTTCCCTATAGCATGGTAAGTGTTAAGGAATCAGGGCAGGACATCTTTCTTTATTACCCTTAAGGGGTATTAATACATTTTCAGGGTAGGTAACTCTTGTCACAATTATTTTGCCTCCCTTCTAAAATGGTATATACTCTAAAAGGAATGGGAGCAAAGAACCTCTGACAGTAGCAATGTAAATTTGCCTACAAAATAATGAA
Source organism: Anodontia alba (assembly GCA_964016985.1). Classification (NCBI taxonomy): domain Eukaryota; kingdom Metazoa; phylum Mollusca; class Bivalvia; order Lucinida; family Lucinidae; genus Anodontia; species Anodontia alba. Next base: position 13,955,401 of record OZ024830.1, read on the forward strand.
AATAAAGTTTCAATAAACTGCATAATTTTTATTGCAGTGGGCCTCTACTGATCCATTATTACTGTCATGAAAACAACCTTTCCAAACGAAATATAATTGGACACTAAATTTGGTTAAAACTGTCTATTTTGCTACTGACATAAAATAATGGAAAAGTTTTATAAAGGACTGTTCCCCCCTTGCCTTAGTGAATCCTTTTGCAGGCATATGTTTATGCATATTTTACATAATATATGTAAGTGGCTACCTGAGGCAAAGTGGGTGGGGTGGGAGGAAGGGGGAAATAAAGATAAAGGGAGAATTAGAGACCAAAAAACCTTATTTACTCTAAGTGTAGCTATATTAAGCCTTTCTTATTTACTCTAAGTGTAGCAGTCTTAAGCATGATATGAATTACAACTGTTTTAAATTGAACTATCAAACTATTCATGTAAGTACACACTATAGTTATTCAGTCCATATATTTGGCCATCTGCATGACTTCTGATGCAGAAATGCAGCCTCCACTCAGTACTTTACAGACATGAAGCCTGATTCAGTATTATGCATTTGGAAGGCAACTGTACAACACAAGATATCTGTGCATATAATGTATATATTTATACTTCTCACATAGCGGCCTAAATTCCCAACATTCAGCATGAAATATCTCACGATGTAGATGGTCTACATGCATGTAAATGTGATAAATCAGTTATACCATGGTTCTGCGCATGTACGTGCAATGATGCAATCACTCGTGCTCATGCATTATTGCATCGTACATGCGCACGCACCATGGTATAACTAAGGGTGCACGACATTTCATCAAATGACATTTCGTCGGTATGATGTTGTGTTGAATGCAACATTTGGTTGCTGTAATGTTTCGTCGAGTGTAATGTTTGGTCGAAAAAAAATGTCAGGTACGACATTTAGTCGAAAATGTCAAAAAAGTTTGTGTTTTTTTTATTGAAAGGCGCTTAAGAAGTTAATCTAACATTACGCATCATTGTTCTTGCAAACTTACCTGGGCAAACTCGATTATTTTATGAATATGCGGTTAATGATCCTGAACTGTCAAGGCGCAGTAAAGATTATAACTGTACTTAAAATTCAGAATCTTTTATCAAGTGAAATATAACAGGGTAAGTAGAATTCATTTTTGTTAGAAATGACTGAATTAATTCAGCATTCCTAACGGTTCATTGATGTGCACTGAGGAAGACTACAATAATGACCTTCTTCTGGACTACCCACATGGGATTGCATGCAATGTAAACTATTGATAAACTTGATAGTTCACTACAGTACTATTTTTTGTTAATGAAATAAAGTCATTATGTATCCAAGAAACACATATTTTCTTTAAATTCCATGTAAAAGAGACAAGGCCGACTCCTGACCTTCATTCCGGCTTTTATACTCTGTAACATACTTGCTAATGGAACACACTCAGATAACGCTCTTCAATAGGAGATACAAAATATGTAAATAAAGTATCTAATTTTCGGAAATATCATAGTTTTGGCCTTTTCGACTAAATTTCGACCAATTCGACGTAATTTGACCAAATTTGGATGAAATGTTGTATTCGACCAAATGTTGTAGGCTACTTAAACATCATATTGATGAAATGTCGCATTTGACAAGATGTTGTATTGACAAAATGTAATTCGACGAAATGTCATGCAAGCATAACTAAGACATAGAGCCAATGAAGTGCGACCCACAGGTGAGGTGGCTACACTTTAGGGCTCCAGTTAAGCAGTCGGATGTATTTTTATTTCTTAGTCTACTAAGAAAATCACTTGTATCTAAATTATTCATAGTGTCTTGTAGACCTGATGAGATTCCAAAACTTATTATATTTGTAAAAATGGCAACAATTTATTGAGATTTATTTCTGATAACAAACTTACCTTACCTGAAGCACCTGGTTACAAATGGGATCACTGAACAATAAATGCCAGCACTGCTATAAGGTCTATTAAATGTTTTGTGCAAATTTTAATTTTTCTGTGGAAAACATAAAACAATGCCATCAATTTTGGTCAAATAAATGGTTATATGTACCTAAATATACTGAGTATTTTATTACAACATGCACAGACATTCACTTGCATGAAAACAATTCCAAATCTGGATAAATTTTATTTATTTGTTTTTAAAAAATGTTACCACTCCCTCCTAAATAAATAAAATACAGCTTCTTTAAAACAAATATTTACAATATGGCTACTTCTGCTTCTTTATAGATCATGTATCTTCCTAAAAATACCAAATATAATGGTAGCGAGAAATCACGGAAGCTGGGATGGCCTGCTATAAAATAAGCAGATACTTATGTTACCGTCATAGGTCCTTCTTTCCTGTTAGAGTAGAGCCCTTTTCGGAAGAGCTTGGTATATAGGAAAGCAAACAGGAAGGCACAAAAATTGTCTCCCTTTTAACCCAAGTCCTGCTGAACCCGGATATAACCTGCCTTTGCAAGCAGTGTAGATCCAGATCAGTTGGCTTCTTTAGAAGCCAACTGATCTGGATCTGTACTGTTTGCCATTAAGTATATGAATTTATATCAACAATCTGGATCTGATTGGCTGAAAATTAGAAGTGGACGTGGCATCCTAATTTATTCAGCATGACAAGGCTTAAAAAATGGCAGAAAAACAACCAAGTATATCCAGACCCCTTCTCTTTACAATAATTATCCTAAAATTTTATCCAACTACCTGATGAGTTGTCTAAAATGTTATGAAGGAACAGCAGTATAGCAGATTTATTGTTTTCTGATACCAGTGTCCAAATATCATACCTCCAGATAAGTGGGTGGGTGGGTGGAGAGGGGGGTGACTTGGTATAATTAGAAGTGCCTCACTGAAGTACTTCTAATGAGTATCCAAAATGTATTATGGAGAAATAAGAAAAATATCAGTATTTTTGTTTGGAAAAAGTGCCTTATACAGAGCCATGAATATTTATGGTAATATTAATTTTAATGCTCTGGGTAAAATTTCAGCAGACAACATTTTGTTTTTTGTTTTTTTTTTTATTATTTTACCCAGAAAACAGGATTCAAAATTTCATGCAAATTGTCTCCAGTGGAGACAAGAAAACTATCACCAATTTTTCTTCTGCTGAACTGGCCCAGGGAGTGGTAATGTTAATGTTCATTTATATTTTTTAGCACAAGCTCCGTGACAACAGAACTAAACATCTCTTATCTGTGGACTTATAACTTGTGACTTGTGGAGATTGATCATGAAATATTTTCTAAGGTCATTCTCTCCCTTCCGCTGATTCAAGAAAGGCAGTTGTCAGTTTCTGGCAAAAGAATGTGCACAATACTGGTTAACCGCTTAGAGGACTAAGCCTGCCCAAAAACGTGTGGCTAGGTAAACTGATCGCGCTTGACATGACCCCACTGGGTTGACTGGGCCATAAAACCTCAACACAAATAAACAAGTCTCCATTTTCAGGGAGGCAAATTCTTATCTGCAGAATTTATCTCCCTTTGCAAAGTGGTTTTTGTTTTCAGATGTACGGTAAATGTCCTAAAATTTGAACACATCATTCCATACTTATTGGCCTGTTTTGCTTGTTATGCAGTTGTTTCTTAAAATACTCGGTGGAATAACAAATAGTGTAGACTCAGATCAGACTGCTCCTTCAGGAGCAGTCTGATCTGGGTCTGCACTGTTTGCCTACGCCATTTTGTCAGACACTTTGTATTGGGAATTTTAGCACATTTACAGTACCCAGTCACACCTTAAATATGGAGACTTTCTTCTGCCCTGAACCAAATGTTTTCACTCACCTGCTGGCACAGCTACATTGATTTTCTTCAAACTGAGTTCATGTTTCTCCAGATCCCAGGAGAAATTGCCGTCATTTATCTCCACAGTGATGTTGAGTTCTTTGTGTAATTCATCTTCCTCATCAGACATTCCGCTGTGATGTCTATGGCGGACTGGATGTTCAGCCCCAACCGACAAAGCAGCAGCTTAAAAGAGATTATCAATATACATTTAAATCATGTATCTAAATTGTATGTCCTTGAATTCATATTATTTGAATATTTTTTATCATAAAATGGTTTTGTCAATGAAGTTACATCATACTATAATTTTGTCAATGGAGTAACATCATACTATTTTGTCAATAAAGTAACATCATAAAACAATTTTGCCAATGAAATTACTTCATTACATAACTTTGTCACAGAAGTTACATCATAAAACAATTTTATCAATGAGTTACATCATAACACAATTTTGTCAATGAAATAATATCATAAAATAGTTTTGTTTTCGATGAAGTTACCAGTATTTAACCAGCTTTGTAAAATTGATAAATAGGATGAACTAGTGATGAAAAACAAAATTTCCCAAACTGTTACTTTTTTATGTTAAGAAAACCAAATAAACATCTTAACCTTTACCACTCTCTAGGCTGATTCAGCAGATGACAGAAATCTGGATCTCCATTGGAGACAATTTGCATGAAATGTCGAAACCTGTTTTCTCAAAAAAAAAAAAAAAAAAAAGAAAAAGAAAAATATTTCTGTATGTCATCAGCTAAACATTTTACCTAGAGTACTAAGTATCAACCACAAGTTATCTAAGTTTGAAACTGAAACATAAAAATAGTACAAAGAAAAGATGAGAAACACATACTTTGTATATTATGTATTATATTGAATATCTTCTTAATATTAATATAGAAATTGTTTTAAAGCTGTACTGCTCAAAAATCATGTTTTTTATTTATGGCTGATATATGGTTATTTTTATCTCTTTAAGCATAGTAATTAATAATAAAGACCAACCATCCCACCTTCTTTTGGAAAAGGATGTGTCCAAAGAGTTGAGTTAGCAGAGTCCACTCAGCATAAATGGGCTAATGCGCAGGCAGTTAACCCTAAAGTGTCAGTCACAACAACAAGTACGGTAATGACATTTTAATTGTGTTTTGGGGTTTTTTTTAGAGAAAATAAGGTTTGATATTTTAATGTGAACCATCTGCTAGGCAGACCATTTATGTGAAATGTCAAGTCCTATTTTATGAAAAAAAAATATATATAAAATAATAGAGGTTGAAATCCAGCTGACTCCAGGGCCAAGTTTTTTAAAATTAACGATGTCGTTAGTAATCGTATCATTAAAACTTTGATCATTAAATATGGCATATACACTAATATTTTTGCTGAAAAAAACGTGAGTAGCTTTTGCATTTGTAAAAGCTACTTACATTCATTTTTTTTTCAGCAAAAATACCTGTGAATTAGATATTGTACTGACTAGAATAGTTAACATTTTGACCACTAACAAGCTTGTTAAGCTAATGATGCTTTGAAAAACTAGGCCTAGATATATAAAGCATACATGCCATAAGCTCTTGGCAGAAATCTGTGAGATCAGGCTAATTTTTAGGGGAGAGTAGGTAAAATTCTGCGAGATTTTCATAAAAATCACTTTCAAGCTCACAGAATTAAGTTTAAAGCCTTTATTTTGATAAATTAAGCATATCAAAAGTATAATGTTGTGTAATTTATAATTAGTTCTTCATAAAATATCCTTTTAGAGAGTCTGAAAATTCTGTGAGATTTGAAATTCTTATGGAAAATTGATTGCAAAACAGCCAAATTCTGTGAGATTTTGTCTCAGTGTGAGGTATGGCATGTATGATAAAGTATTCAGACATTTCTCCCTTTTTTTTTTTTTTTATTCTCCATGTATATATGTTCTGGTTTCTAAACACAATAATTTTGCATAAATAATTCTAAAGAGATTCGAGAATGTAATAAAATTATATTTTCAATGTTATTTCTTCAGCATGAAAATATGAAATGGCTTTTCATCAGAATAATCTTGGAAAATTCTAATAACACAGTCATGTATGTTCAACATACTTTTCCCAGAGAAGAAAAATCCTTGTAACTCTTCTTATCTGGATAAGATTTTTTTAACCCATGTCATGCTGAATAAAGTAAGATGCCACATCCACTTATTATTTTCAGCCAATCAGGATTCTTGATCCTGATTGTTGCTATAAATTCACACACTTAAAGGCAAACAGTGCAGATCCAGATCAGTTGGCTTCTTCAGAAGCCAATTGATCTTGATCTACACTGTTTGCAAAGGATATTCAGATTCAGCAGGACTAGGGTTAATTAATTAAAATACAACCTCTTCATAACACTAAATGCTGGAATCCAAAGCAATTCCATATTAGCTCTAAAAATGAGTTGTATCCAAACAAAAAGTATAGATTACATACAAAAGTGACCATGAATGGTCATTTTTCTATATAATTAATATATTTTTTCTTGAATACAATATTTTTGTGTCTATCTTTAAACTGTGTTATATTCAAACTCATGCTTTAATAAATCATGTTATAAAGAGGATACTATGTATTTCTGCTTGAATACAATATTTGTGTGCCCATCTTTAAACTGTGTTATATATGAAATCATGCTTTAATAAATCGTGCTATAAAAAGGATCCTTTGTATTTCTGCTTGAATACAATATTTGTGAAAAATGTGTTTAAACTGTGTTATATCCTAAATCATGTTATAAAGACGATTTTATGTATCGCTGAATATTATGAAATTTATTATGACATTAACCTTTAGCACTCTCTGGGAAAAAATCAGCAGATGATACACTGATGATAATAAAACAGGGTTTAGCATTTCATGCATTTTTTTCCTTAAGGGATAATTTGCATGAAATGTCAAGCCTTATTTTCTGTGGAATTTTTTTTTTACAGTGTCATCTGTTACTATTTATGTCCAGCATAATATAGGTTCACCCTTGCCATGCTGAATAAATTTGGATGCCATGTTTAATTTTCAGCCAATCAGATTATCTGATCCAGGTTGTTGATACAAAATCACATACTTAATGACAAACATTGCAGATCCAGATCAGTTGGTTTCTTCAGAAGCCAACTGATCCAGATCTACACTGTTTGCAAAGGTAGGGCATGTCCAGGTTCAGCAGGACCAGGGTTAAAATTAATGCTTGATTACAAATATTTTGTTTGAAGCAAATACCACATTACCTGAAAATAAGACCCTAGAATTAAGAGTTGAAGAAAAGTTTATGGAGACTGCTAAGCAATCATTTAAACCCTTGATATGCTCATCATGAAATTAATGGACAACAAATTTGTGACACATACAATGTTTCTTACGTTTTCAATGAAATTATTAATTGACATTTAATGTGAATCATCTCCTCTGAATGAGTCACATGGCCTGTCAAGCTGAGGAGAAGACTCACATGAAATGTCAAACCCAAAATTCTTAGAAAAAATAAGAAAAATATCTGACAATGTTGTGTGCTAATATTAACATTGGCATTTCAATGGTAATGATACAAAGGCTGTTCGTAAAAACACAAGCTAAATCGACCATATCATGCAACAGGGTGCTTTCGAGCACATTAACCCTTGCCATGCTGAATAAATTGAGATGCCACATCCTCTTCTAATTTACAGCAAATCCGACTGTTTGAGCCAAGTTATGGATACAAATTCACATACTTAATGTCAAACAGTGCAGATCCAGATCAGTTTAGAAGCCAACTGATCTGGATCTACACTGTATGTAAAGGCAGGACATATTCAGGTTCAGCAGGAAAAGGGTTAACAAAAAGCAAAGGTCCATATTCTCTGTGCATTCATGAACATAGTCTGATAGCAGTTTGAGTAGCCAGAATGGATTTATTTTTAGGCACATTCAGAAAAATCTTGACAAAATACACCTAGAATCATTTCTAAAATAGGAGCTACTCTTTAAGGAATGAATTTGCTCCCTGAGGGAGCAAATTCTTTCCTTTAAGAGCAGATGAATGTTAAAAGAAGCAAATTATTATACGTTCATGCCCCTTTATTGTAAAAGCACTGTTCAATATTCAACCCTTACTAGAAATGTTTTTTTGTAAAACATTATGTCCTCAATTATATGCTTGTTCCTACAAAATGCAAAACCTGAACATGTCATATAACTGTCTTAACTTTACTTTTTTTTCTTTTAAAGTAAATGAGGTGATCAACTCCTCAGCCCCAATAAGTCTTAACCAATATGTTTAATATGTTTGGTAAACATTTCAGCAAAAAATGTTTTTGGGTAGCCTGGATCAAAACTGTGATCTCCATCACAACAAAAGCTACCACAGGCTTATAATGGGGAAAATGTTGTTCAGGGCGATAACTTTTATTTTTTGTTGAATATTCATCTAACTTACAGGTATCCAGGACAGACATAAAATCTCGACCAAGTTAGATTTTGGGTCAGTTACGTCCCTTTCAAAATTGAAAAATTTGTCCACAGACCTATAATGAGGAGAGAGATCTACTCTAAAAGAAAAGAATTTGCTCCCACAGAGGAGCAAATTCTTTCCTTTTAGAGTAGACCTAAAAAAAAAAGAATTTGCTTCCAGGGAGAGCTAAATCTTTCCTTTTAAAGTAGACCACTATTCAGAAGGAAACCAAACAGGAAGTCACAAAATGTTTCTCCCTAAATAAATAATGGTGAAATACCAAGTGTATCTGGTTCCCTTAAATAACAAGCCTTAATGCTGCAGACAGTGAGTATTTTTCAAAATAATACAAAATTACACAATGAGATTCCAGAAGAAAATTTCATGACATATATTGTAATACTAATATTTCAAAAACAAGAAAACACTTAAAAAACATATATCCAAGCAATATATAAGTGTGTTATAACAGTGAATATTCCTAAGCTATAAGGGCATTAAACTGAACACCCCACCCACCACCTAAGCAACAAAGTACTAAAATATGAAGCCTTACAGTGTATTAAAACATTTCATATTGTTTAACAGTAATCAGTTTGTTGAATAAAAGAGAAGAGATACTCATGAAGAATTTGCTGCCGATTCCCAAAGGACAACTTTTACTGATAGGAGTTTAATGCCTAGCACTTAGAGCTATTCAAAAAACTAAAAACATTTGGGACTCCTCTTAAAGGAAAGAATTTGCTCCCAGAGTTGCCCCAGTCCCACCAAAGAAGGGAGGTAAATGCATTCATGTTAGAATTATTTCCCTTGAAGGTGTATCCATTCCCTTTAACAGATCTGCATAAAGATTATCTGTCCTAAGTATTCAGACAATTAAGGAAAAAAAAACAATAAAGTTGTCTTCCTTGCTTAACCCTTATCCTGCTGTTCACGACAACCCCTACCTTAGCAAATGGTGTAGATCCAGATCAGATGGCTTCTGAAGATCAGGATCTACACCATTTGTCATTCAGTTTGTGAATTTGAACAGAAACATTAGATGATGTCATCTGATTGGCTGAGAGTCAGAAATGGGTGTGACTAATTAAACTATTCAGCAGGATAAGGGTTAATGGTGGATAATCAAAAAGTCTAGCAGATCCCCTTAAGGTTAGGGCCCAGTTGTTCAAAGCATTGTTAGCTTCATGAGTTTGTTAGTGGTCAAAATGTTAACTGTTCTAGTAAGTACAATATCTAATTCACAGGTATTTTTGCTGAAAAAAATGTGAGAAGCTTTTGCAAACGCAAAGCTTCTCACATTTTTTTAGCAAAAATATTAGCATATGTTTCGTATTTAATGATCAAAGTTTTAACGATACGTTAACTAACGACATCATTAGTTTTGAACAACTGGGCCCAGAATGACACTTTATTTCAGCAACAGTAAACTGATTTTTGACTGACAAAAACAATAGTGAAATTGGCAAACAATGCAGACCTAGATCAGATGCTGCAGGTCTACATTATTTGTATTAAAACAGGAATTTCTATAAAACATAGTACGAGGGTCGTGCAAAAAGTTCTGTCACTAATAGGCTTCCTTAGTTTTATCCCGGGTATATTTTAAAATGCTTCACTGCACTTGAATGGTATGTTGAATAGCTAACAATACCCGTTTATTTCATGCAAATTGCTTTCCAACTGACCGAGTTATTTCAAATTGAAATAGATGCAGTCATATACAGGGGATGTTTGAAATGAATTGCTTATTGTCCTCTAGCTCGATATCCACGTGGGGCACGATAAAAATCAATACATACCTGTATAGGGCTATTCAATATCTACACAATGGTGTATAAATGTACATGTTAGACTAAGTGTAAGACATAAAATTTGTCATTTGAATACACGCAGTCATTGACCACTGCAGTAAAAATGGTTGGTAGAACCGTCGACAAAAAAGATGAAATACGGGCTTACATCAAAGCTCGCTCAAAACTTGGTTGTTCTTTGAAGAAGCTGATGACTGAAATTTCTACTGCTTTTGGACCTTCTTGTGTGTCTTATGACACAGTTCGGCGGTGGAAAAAGAAATCTGAGTCTGGTGTAGAGTCCATCAAAAATGCACCGAAATCAGGTAGGCCAAAATCTGCACCTAGTAAAGAAATCGTTTCCAAAATAAAGGAAATCATTGAAAGAGATGCCAGATTTACAGTTCGTGATATTGCACGAAAGGTAGGCATATCACTTTCAACGGTTCACCTTATTTTGAAGAAGCATTTGAAAGTCAGAAAGATTTCTGCTAGATGGGTGCCACATCTGTTGACTGACGAGCAAAAGAGGCAACGGGTTAAAGTGGCCAAAAAGCTGCTTCAAATGTTTCCAAAATATGACAAAAAGCAGATAAGCCAATGTCGTCACAGGTGATGAAACCTGGGTCCATTATTTTGAGCCTGTCAGAAAGGTTAGCAATAAGATCTGGACCACTAAACACAGCAAACGCCCAATAATTGCCAAACGTTCTTTGAGTACAAAGAAGGTTTTGTATGCAATCTTCTTCTCTGGTGAAGGAGTCGCAATAAAAGTGCCAGTGAAAAAGGACAAAAGCATCACCAGAAAGTACTACAAAGACGTAGTACTGAAGAAACTGAAAAAGTATTATCAGAAACGACACCCTGCCACTGGTTTTAAACATGTCCGTTTTCTACATGACAATGCCCCAGCTCATACCTCCGCAATAGTTACGGCGTTTTTGAAGAAAGAAAAAGTAACTGTTTTGCCTCACCCCCCGTATTCCCCAGACCTTGCCCCATGTGATTTATTTTTGTTTCCGAAATTGAAAGCATTCCTTGCTGGGTGGAAATACCAGTCCCAACAAGCACTTTGATCTGCCATTCATCAGTACCTTATTACTGTGCCCAAATCAGCGTACCGTGACGCCTACAAGAAGTGGATACATCGGCTGAAACTTTGCATTTCTAGCCACGGGGAGTACTTCGAGTGCATGAAATGAGTACTTTTGGGCTAACTTGAAATTTGAAGTCTCCAGATAGAAATAAGCAATTCATTTCGAACATCCCTCGTATACTGACCAATTTACTTGTTACATTGGAACATGGACCAGAAGACTGAAATTCCTAGCTATATTAAATGCCGCATTAGGCTTAATATAGATTCAAAGCAGATATTTAATGAATTGTGTGGTATATATGGACCTCAGACCATTTCAATGCACACAGTTTTTAGGTGGGTTAAAGCTTTTAAAGCTGGGAAATTTTCTGTTGAAGATGATACCCATCCTGGAAGGCCTAAAACCTCTGTTACCAAGGCTAACCTCGCTGCTGTAAAGATTGTGGTCGAACAGGATGTGCGACTATATGTTAAAGATATAGCTAGTTGTACTGGCATATCAGAAGGCAGTGTGCAAACAATTCTGAAAAAGTGTTTGGACCTGAGAAAGGTTTGCGCTAGGTGGGTACCTCACTTGCTCACTGAGGAGCAAAAGACACAACACCTTAAAAGTGCCCGGGAACTATTGAAAACATACTAAAGCTGTAATAGTCAGATTATTTCTAACTTGCTAACAGGTGATGAAACCTGGATGCACATGTTTGAGCCACAAAGAAGGGCTGATAATAAGCAATGGAACCGAAAAGATCAAAAACGCCCATGTATTGCCAAAAGAACCATAAGTTCGAAAAAGATGTTGTACGCAATTTTCTTTAATTCAATTGGGCCAGTCGTTCAAGTGCCTTGTCCATCTGGCTGATTCTACAAGAATTGTGTACTGAAGAAAATGAAAGAGTTTTACAATAAGAAATGACCAAGCAAAGGATGGTCAGGAGTCCACCTTTTACATGACAACGCCTCCTGTCATAAGTGTGAGGTTGTTAAATCGTTTTTGGCTTCTGAAAAGGGGAAAGTTTTAAACCATCCACCTTATTCACCTGACCTGAGTCCCTGTGACTTTTTTTTTATTTCCAAGGCTTAAGAAAATGCTTTCTGGAAATAAGTATATGTCTAGAAGTTCTCTTGGCAGCGCTATTTATCAGTGTCTCCAACAGATACCAAAAGAAGACTATTTATCTGCTTTTCACGACTGGGTAAAAAGGTTACAAAAATGTGTTTCAGTAAAGGGGGAATACTCTGAAGGTTTGTAATAAAAATATGTTTGATAAAACGTAGCACTGAAGTAATCCGAATCCAGTGACAAATTTTTTTGCAGGACCCTTGTATTAATAAAAACTAACCACACATCCTGCTATTTGAAAAGGACCAGTCCAAAGATATGTGGTAGAAAAGCCCACACAACATAAATTGGTCAAGATGGACAACAGTGTCTGAATATTTAGAGTGACAGCAACTTACACATATACATTAAGCCCTTTTGTTGTGTTAAAACTCATTTTAGAATTAACAAATGGTATATTTTTTTTATTAACCTACAATAACTTAATGTCAGCTCCCTAAAAAAAAAAAAACAACAATACAACAAATTGATATTTTTCTAGAAAAAAGTTCACATGGAATGCCAAACACTATTAGCTGGAAAAACAAGAAAAACCTTTTAAAACTGTCTTATGCTGTTTATGTCAAGTTAACACTTTGCATGCTGGGTAAAAATTTCAATAGACAACATTTTAAAGTATTTTCTTTTTTTTTTTCATTTTTCCTAGGAGGAAATAGGATGACACTTCATGCAAATTGTCTCCTGAGGAAACAATTTGCATGAAGTGTCAGATCCTATTTTCAAGGATTTTTTAGAATAAGAAAAAGTATCATCAGTTTGAAGTCTGCTGAATTTACCCCTAGCATGGTAAGTGTTAAAGATTGAGCAACACATACATAATATGTATCAGGCCATTTGTGAGAAAACCAACATATGAAAACATATATAAAGACAGTCTGTGAGAAAAGCATGTTGACCAGTCTGTGAGAAAAACATGTAGACCAGCCTGTGAGAAAACCAACACGTAGAACAGTCTGCAAGGAAATCTATATGTAGACCAGCTTGTGAGAAAAGCATGTTGACTACTCTGTGAGAAAACTAAAAGGTAGATCAGTCTGGCAGAAAATATGTAGACCCGTCTGTACCCATAAAATCTAGAGGCACATTAAGTGTGAAAGTGTATTTTTGTGCACATGCTAGATTATACTATCTGGAGTGGGCTGGGTGGCCTAGAGGTTAGTGCACTCGACTTTCAAGCGGGATATAGTGGGTTCAAATCCCACTCAGGTCGAGACAATTTTCAGACCATTAGTACACCTAGCTCATACTCAACGTGCCCTGGGTTGAGTATAAAGTGGACAGGGTGGCACTTGGTGACAGACCGTGGCACCAAGAGTGCATGGGTGATCCATGAAAGCAAGGCAAAGGATGCATAGTTTCTTCATGCGGACAATGAAAATTCTGACCTGACTGCACAGATATGCAGGTGGATCCGAGTCTTTGTGGGGTGCACATGTCAGAGGGTATGTTTTCTAACAAAGTGGAAGTGGCTCAAATAATTTTGCCAACAAGCAGTGTTAGGGAAGTTAGTTTATTTACGCTAAGTTTTACTACTAAATGCACATTCATTTTCCTATTATTAGAAAGCGGGATCACAAAAACATGCCTATATAATTTTGACATCCTTAAACCCCACTTTTATACAGGAAAACTGAGGTTTACAGGGTAAACATTATTTTTCTTATTTCTGTTCAAAAACAAAGATTGTGGATATGTGTTAGAACTGCCTCTGCAAGGCGATTCTAACGAGTATCCACAATCTTTGTTTTGAGCAGAAATATGAAAAATATCAGAAATTTTTATCTGAAAATTTTCATTTTTTGGTGGTAAAAATTTCAGTATATTTTAATAGGCATGTTTTCATAATAGAAAGGAGATAACAGATCATATGCATTCTATATGCATTTTACTAGTACCAGGCTGCTCTGTATCTTCTGTAAAAAGTTAACAATTCAAACAAGCTGTCATTTTATCTAATATCAATCACTATTAGAACAAACCTTATTTCTAAATACAATTTCAGGCATTAAAGATACTGGCAGATTTTTAGACAGTTTTGCCACAGCTCTTGACATGACAAATATCTACAAAATATTCTTATTTCTTCAGGAAAACATATGTTGCTGTATTCAGCCAATTCTAATTCGTACCCAAAACATATTTTTGTGTTTCTTGAACATTTTTTCAGTATTTCCAAAACAAAAGAAAAAAAAAAAGAAATAATAATAATTAATTAGTGAATAAATAAAATGAAATAAAAAAAATTATTTAACTCTTAGCTTGTGCAAGACATTAAAATTGCTGACAATGAACCAGTCAATGATGGTATATCAAAATGAACATTCATGAGATTCAACAACAGGAACCATTCATTTGAGTCAATCACATCACCTATATAAAAAGATAACTTAATGAAGAAATAATTTAGAAAGCAATCTACATATATCATGCTTATCTTTGAAGCCAGGACTTTTGATCTTTCTGTTTTGTCAATGCACCTTAGATGATGTCATGACTTTGAGGCATGAACTGTGTGACATTAATTTTTCATGGGCATCACGAAAAGATACCTATATGATTTTGACCCCCTTAAACCCCACTTTTATATAGTAAAACTGGGGTTTACAGGGGTATATATTATTTTTCTTATTTCTGCTCAAAACATAGATTGTGGGTACTCGTTAGAACCGCCTCGCTGAGGCGGTTCTAACAAGTACCCACAATCTATGTTTTGAGCAGAAATATGAAAAATATTTGAATTTTTTATCTGAAAATTTGCCAGTTTTTGGTTGTAAAATTTTCAATATATTTGAATAGGCGTGTTTTCGTTATGACATTAAAATTGTTCAACAGTGTGTATGATGACAATAAATCAAGTGACAGAATATACTTGTGAATAAAAACAGTGAAGTACTCACTTAGATATCATAGTGAACTTGTTTAAGAGTACTATTTGATGATAATTTTGGCATATTTTTCTCCAGTTCTCCATAAAAAAAAAACAAACAACAAAAAAACATGTGTTGTGGTGTACTCATTAGAGTACCCAGTGTCTCAGTAAGAAGCTTCTAATGAATACCCACAACATACCTTTTAATGGAGAAATAGGAAAAAGTATCCCAGAATAATCACCAAATACCCCAACATCTTAAGTTCTCTGATATCTATAACATTGCTCTACCTGGTACAGACAGCAGTAATGAAGTAGATTCCTGTGCTTCAAATTAAATAACGCAAAGTATTTAAAGAGTAAACGTACCAAAAATTCTGCCAGAGACTAATAAACCAGCTTTCTTTTGTGATATGGAAAAAGGGGAGATTCATAAAAATCGTAAACAGAATGATAGACAGAGTACATCCTGATGAGATGGCTCATAATGAGCCACCTCACATGGTATCTATAAAGCCTAAAAGTTTTAGTTTATCAATTTTTTTCTTCAAAAATTCAAGTATATTTGTACTTCATGTTTTGAAAATTATCAATCACAAAAGCAAGCCGATCCATATTAAATGAGAACAAATTATTTTAACCCACTGTAGTCAGGAGACCCGTAAAAGGGTAATTGGCAAACAGTGCAGACCCAGATTGGATGCAGCATCTGATCAGTGTCTCCACTGTTTGCATATTATAGTTTAACCACTTTTCTCTAAGAATATGTAAATCTCATTGTCTACAATGGGTTAAAGTGGACTTGATACATCAGGTAGATATTCCACCATTTTTACAAGGGAGACAACTTGTCACTTTGTGTTTGCTTTCCTGTTCACCAAGCCTCTTCTGAAAGGGGTCTACTCTAAAAGGAAAGAATTTGCTCCTCAGAAGAGTAAATTCTTTCTTTTTAGAGTAGACCCCTTTCAGTTTTCAGAAGGGGACACAAACAATTTTGAGAGAGTTGTCTCCCTTGAACATGTATCTAATCCCCTTTAACAGGAACCTTATGCTGCAGCAAACCCACCTAAATAATGGTTTATATAGTTATAGTTCCACCAAGTAATAGCTTAACAAAAAAGAAGTGGCAGTTTCTTTACTAATTTCTCCAGCAAAATATATGAGCTGCAGAGATATATCTTTCAGGAAATAATTTGCATGAAATATCAAACCCTACTTTCTGGGAAAAAAATATCATTACTCCTGGATCTGCTGAGTTTGCCCAGAGAGTGCTGATGTCTAAGAAGAATTTGACAGAAGGTGGTGATGCAAAACTTTAACATAAAATTTCTATGTCTGTGACCTTGACCTCTAGGTCATGAGCAAGGGTATAGATAGTGCTTAATAAAATTTTGGACCAAAATCTATAATCATACCAAATATAAACTAAATCCTTCTGAGGAGTTAGAAAATATAAGGTCTTAAAAACTTTTTATGTAAAACTTAACAGTTTTGTTAACACCGCCCACTCCAACACCAATGTTGACGAAGGGGGTAGTGCAATAGCTCTTCCTGTACTTTCATACAGGGGAGCTTAAAAATACAAAGTCATTAGACCATGAAATATAGGCCCGGGGCATAAAATGATACTGCAGTGTTTGAGTCTCAGTTAGTAAGGTCAGGTAGTATATGCCAGTTTTGATGATTATAGCCTATTTTAGTCAGTCATGCAATTAATTAAAAATGGAGCTAAATCCTAGGGTGATGTACAAAACTTGCCAAGTCATTAGACCATAAAAATAGGTCACAGTCACAAAAAGATGTGACATTGTTTGAATCCCTGTTAGGCAAAAGTGTATGCCACATACGATGATTACAGGTGTAATAGCTGTTAACCCATTTTAGACTGGAGACCCTAAAAGGGTCATTCTTAAAGGGTGCAGACCCCGATCAGATCCCGATCAGATGCTGCAAAATGCAGCATCTGCTGAGGGTCTCTATATCACAAAGTCTGACATACCGAAAATTGAAATTTGACTCATGCAATAATGTTAGGAGTGGGAATTTATTCAGTCTAAATGGGGTTAAGAAATGGACCCAAACACTAGGACTGACACAAACTTTGATGAATAGATGGACAGACAAACAGAAAGAAAGCAAGACCCTCCATATCACACATGCCTGCTAAAGCAGATAACAAAAAAAAAAAGGGGGAATAACGCAACCTTGATGCTTATGACCACCTTTCATATGAACAATTTTGTTAATGGAAATTTACACAAGAAAAGCAATAAGAGATACCACAAACAGTATAGCTCGCCTGAATCTTGTTTTACTTTTAAAAACTTTCACAAAAAACTAAGATAATTTGTTTACAAGTCCATGACCTTGACCTCCAGGTCACTCATATGGGTCCGAATAGTACTGCATAAAATTTCCTACCAGTATTTAATATCAGGGCAAGTATGAACTACTTCCATCCAGAGGCTAAGGAGATACAGCCTTTTAAAAACTTAAACAGATGCCAAGGCCAGCACCAGTGCTGATGCCGACACTAACGCAAATGCCGTGGTGACTGCTATAGCTCTACCTGTACTTTCGTGCAGGTGAGGAAAAACAATTTACAGTACCCTTATAATCTTTGGTTGGCAAAGAATTTTTTTCACAAAGAACTGGTAGTCTACAATCATAAGGTTCCTTTTGACTTGACTTTTATGCAAAATTATCACATTCATCAGACTTGTGTTTAAATGTCTTACCCGAATGATGTCTTCTAATACCTATACATACATTTATATGTACAAGAGCATAAGCAGTTTGAAAATTCATTATGAAAACACACCTATTCAAATATACTGAAAATTTCACCACCAAAAAACTGAAAGTATTCAGATAAAAAAATTCTGATATTTTTCATATTTCTCCTCAAAACATAGATTGTGGTACTCGTTAGAACCACTTCACTGAGGCAGTTCTATAGAGTACCCACAATCTATGTTTTTGAGCAGAAATAAGAAAAATAATGTATACCCCTATAAACCCCAGCTTTACTATATAAAAGTGGGGTTGAAGGGGGTCAAAATTATATAGGTATGTTTTCATGATGTGAAGTACTAATAATTATTTTGTCATTGAGTCGTAAATCATAAAATAAGGATGAGGATAATTTGGTGTTTTACATCCCTTTCAACATTATTTAAGTCATATCGAGATAATGGAAGGGTGATAATGAAAGGCTCTGTGCAATGGAACACCATACAGTCGAAATTTGTGATTTGGAGTCAAGAGTGCTAACAACTTGGATGCTTCCATAAAATAGAGACTATGAACAAAACCAATCATAGTTGTAAAGAAACTAGAAATGTGTCCACAGTACACAGATGCCCCCGCTGTGGGGTACCTGACTATAAAACTACGAAATTCTACCTGGTACAAATGCCTTAACCTGAGTCTAACAGGATCACATACATACGTATATACGTACATACACACATTTGTACAGAAAGATGTACATTCATACGCACGTATGGAAAACCGAAAAATTATATGCCCCGGCATCATCTAATGTGGGGGCATAAAAAGTCATGGATTTATGACTGGTTTCTTTTCTATGGTTCAAACAAAGAGGCACAGAAACTATTTTTCTAATTTTAAGACAGATTAACCAGTATTACCATTAACAGTGATAGCACTACTGACCAGGGCCCAGTTGTTCAAAGAGTCGTTAGCTTAACAAGCTCGTTAGTGGTCAAAATGTTAATTGTTCTAGTGAGTATACTATCTAATTTACAGGTATTTTTGCTGAAAAAATGTGAGTAGCTTTTGCAAATGCAAAAAGCTACTCACATTTTTTCAGCAAAAATATTAGCGTATATGCCATATTTAATGATTAAAGTTTTAACGATATGTTAACTAATGACATCGTTAGTTTTGAACAACTAGGCCCTGACAGCCTGACCATCAAGAGTCTAATTCACTGTTTTAGTGAACACGCATTTCAGGTTCTTGTGTAAAACATATGCAATTCTCAATAACAAATGTACTATTTATAAACAAAAGAAACTAGACAAAGTGCCCAGTGGGGCACGTATACCCCCGACGCGCTACCGCCACTTTTTAAAGAGCACAAAGTATGCAGCTTTGACTCTGGAGATGGCAGTTGTATGCTATATGTTATATTATATTATAACATTGAAAAAATTCAATCACACATAATATGAAGCCCTTGACCTCAAAGGTCAGGCACAGGTGCAGGGATTGAGCTAAATAAAACTTTAGCCCTATAACTATCACCATATACCAGTGAAATCAATCAGCCTTTATAATATAAGCAAAAATGACATTTGTATGAAAAGTCTGTGACCTTGACTTAAAAGCCATGCCCAGCTTGGGGATGGTGCCAAGAAAAACTTTATACCTATATATACCATCATGCTAAATATTAATGAAACCAACAAAAGGGTCTTCATAATATAGCTATATAAACTTAGATGCAATTTCTTTTTTTTTTACTTTTATAAGAAATTTCTAAGTCTGTGACTTGACCTCAAGGTCATACCCCAGGATGGGGATGATGCTGAGTCAAACTCTAGACCTATATCTACTAACATGTAAAATATAAATGAAATTCCTCAAAGGGTCTTGATGGTATAGCTATATAAACAAAAACTCAAAAATTTTGACTTATTTATGAAAATTCTAAGTCTGTGACCTTGACCCCAAGGTTATTCCCCAGGATAGGGTTGGTGCTGATAAAAAGCCCTATATTTACCATCAGGCCAAACATGATTGAAATCCATCAAAAGGGTTTTCATAATATAAGGTCTCATAAACTTTAACGTAAAAACTTTGACCCAAAGACAAAAATAAAGTATGAACAAATAATGCTTCAACGGATAGATGGACAGACGAACAAATTCCTTGCTGATATCTATATTCCCTCAACCTTTCAATCAGGGGATAATAAAATTTAACAAAAGGTCTTGATGATATGGCTATATAAACTTAAACGCAAAAATTTTCACTTTTATATAAAAATTCTAAGTTTGTGACCTTGACCTTGGTCACACCCGGGGTGGGGATTATGCTGAGTAAGACTCTAGGCTGATATCTACCAACATGTCAAATACTAGACAAAGTGCCCAGTGGGGCACATATACCCCCGACTAGCGCTACCGCCACCTTTTAAAGAGCACAAAGTATGTAGCTTTGACTCTGGAGATGGCAGTTGTATGCTATATGTTATAACATTGAAAAAAAATTTCACACAGTAATATGAAGCCCTTGACAGGCACAGGTGCAGGGATTGAGCTAAATAAAACTTTAGCCCTATAACTATCACCATATACCAGTGAAATCAGTCTTTATAATATAAGCAAAAATGACATTTGTATGAAACGTCTGTGACCTTGACTTAAAAGCCATGCCCCATGCCCCAGCTTGGGGATGGTGCCGAGAAAAACTTCAGACCTATATATACCATCAAGCTTAATATTAATGAAACCAACAAAAGGGTCTTCATAATATAGCTATATAAACTTAGATGCAATTTTTTTTTTTTTTTTTTTTACTTTTATATGAAATTTCTAAGTCTGTGACCTTGACCTCAAGGTCATACCCCAGGATAAGGATGATGCTGAGTAAAACTCTAGACCTATATCTACCAACATGTAAAATATAAATGAAATTCCTTGAAGGGTCTTGATGGTATAGCTTTATAAACATAAACACAAAAAATTTGACTTATTTATCTAAGTCTGTGACCTTGACCCCAATGTTATTCCCCTGGATAGGGTTGGTGCTGATAAAAACTTAAGCCCTATATCTACCATCAGGCCAAACATGAATTAAATCCATCAAAGGCTCTTCATAATATAAGGTCTTATAAAAACTTTAACGTAAAAACTTTGACCCTAAGACAAAAATAAAGTATGAACAAATTATGCTTCAACGGATGGATGGACAGACAAACAGATTCCTTGCTGAAGCTATATCCGCTCAACCTTTCAATTAGGGTATAATAAAATTTAACAAAAGGTCTGGATGATATGGCTATATAAACTTAAAAGCAAAAACTTTTACTTTTAAATGAAACTTCTAAGTTCGTGACCTTGACCTCGGTCACACCCGGGGTGGGGATCATGCGGAGTAATACTCTAGGCCAATATATAGCAACATGTCAAATATAAATGAAATTCCACAAGGGTCTTGACGTTACAGCTATATAAACTTAAACGCAAAAATTTTGACATTTTTATGAAAATTGGAAGTCCGTGACCTTGACCCAAAGATCACCCCCAGGGTGGGGATGGTGCCAATAAAAACTTTAGAGCTATATCTACCATCATGCCAAATATGAATGAAATCCATCAAAGGGTTTTCAAAATATGAGGTCTAATAAACTTTAACGTAAAAACTTTGACCCTAAGACAAAAATAAAGAATGAACGAATAATGCTTCAATGGATGGACGGACAGACCAACAGATTCCTTGCTGATAGCTATATCCACTGGCCTTTCAATTAGGAAATACTGAAATTTAACAAAAGGTCTTGATGATATTGCTATATAAACTTAAATGCAAAAATTGTTTACTTTTATTTGAAAATTCTAAGTTCGTGACCTTGACCTCGGTCACACCCTGAGTGGGGATCATGCGGAGTAAGACTCTAGGCCGATATCTAGCAACATGTCAAATATAAATGAAATTCCTAAAGGGTCTTGATGATATAGCTATATAAACTTAAACACAAAAAACTTTGACTTTTTTATGAAAATTCTAAGTCCGTGACCTTGACCCCAAGGTCACCCCCGGGGTGGGGATGGTGCTGATAAAAACTTTAGACCTATATCTACCATCATGCCAAATATGAAAGAAATCCATCAAAGGGTCTTCAAAATATGAGGTCTTATAAACTTTAACACAAAAACTTGGACCCTGACTTTTTTATGAAAATTCGAAGTCCGTGACCTTGACCCTGAGGTCACCCCCGGGGTAGGGATGGTGCTGATAAACACTTTAGACCTATATCTATCAACATGCAAAATATGAATGAAATCCATCAAAGGGTCTTCAAAATATGAGGTCTTATAAACTTTAACACAAAAACTTTGACCCTGACTTTTTTATGAAAATTCTAAGTCCATGACCTTGATCCCAAGGTCACCCTCGGGATGGGGATGGTGCTGATAAAAACTTTAGATCTATATCTACCATCATGCCAAATATGAATGAAATCCATCAAAGGGTCTTCAAAATATGAGGTCTTATAAACTTTAACACAAAAACTTTGACCCTGTGACGGAAAGACGAACGAACGTACGAACGAACATACGTACGAACGAACGGACGAACGGAAAAGTGAAAACTATATATCCCCACATACTTTGTATGTCAGGGGTATTATAAATGAAATTCCTCAAGGGTCTTGATGATACAGCTATATAAACTTAAACACAAAAAACTTTGACTTTTTTATGAAAATTCTAAGTCCGTGACCTTGACCCCAAGGTCACCCCCGGGGTGGGGATGGTGCAGATAAAAACTTTAGACCTATATCTACCATCATGCCAAATATGAATGAAATTCATCAAAGGGTCTTCAAAATATGAGGTCTTATAAACTTTAACGCAAAAACTTTGACCCTGTGACGGAAAGACGAATGAACGAACGAACGTAAGTACGAACAAACGGGCGAACGGAAAAGCAAAAACTATATACCCCCACATACTTCGTATGTTGGGGGTATAAAAAACAAATTTTAATTCTTTTGGTGCAAATTTCAGAATTCATTTGTCATTTGCATTTTTTTTTAAACAAACTACCCGTTGGAAAGAAGTTTATATGTAAAGCTGAAAGACTGAATGTCAAATAGCGTAGATCCTGATGAGACAGCTCATTATGAGCCGTCTTATCTGAATCTATGCGGTTTGCAAAAGCCTATTATTATCGCTTATGGCAGTGGAAGAGTTACATATACCTTTATTTCTTCATACTTTCAACATTCATACACTCATCAAATAATTATTAAGTGGTATTTTAGCTATGTAGTCTTTTTTGCCACAATTTTATTACTTTCAGCTGATGTGACATCCTAATGCTAATGATGTCATTTGTGGACAGTGATGTTATTCAATCACTTTGAAATTGTTGATTTGTAAAACAATATAGAAAAAGATAAAAGTCCTGCAAGCACTGCACCATGCCCCATCACTGCAGTTACATCAAGCAAGTGCCATAACTCTGTCAAAAATAAAATGTGTTCTATATGTTATCTTATGTTGCTTTATATTTTTGCAAAGTTTAAGAAAATTTTTGTGGAAAACTGAAGAAATTTAACCCAAAATTATCACTAAATGCTCCTATTTAACCCCAGTCCTGCTGAACCACGATATGCGCTGTCTTTGCAAACAGTGTAGATCCAGATCAGTTGGCTTCTGAGGAAGCCAACTGATCTGGATCTGCACTGTTTGTCAATCAGTATGTGAATTTATATCAACAATCTGGATTAAGTAGTCTGATTGGCTGACAATTAGAAGTGGGCATGGCATCTTAATTAATTCAGCATGACAATGGTTATCTTGTGCTCTAAAATGCCTCAGCAAAAAGATAAAGTTACTCGGGAAGTGCCACTATCACAAACCACAGCCTTCTCTATGTACCAGAAACCAAGGGACACAACGCAAACAATGACAAGCAGTGGCGGATTTAGAGGGGGATTCGGTGGGTTCAGCCTGATCCCGTTTGGAGTCCAAATTATTTCATTTTCATTGGAAATTCTGAGAAAATGCTGGCCAAATGGTCAAATCAACTCCCTGTCAAGTGAAAAAATGCCTTTGAACATGTGCAAAATGTGCAGATTCAGATCATCCTGCGCATGATGCACAAAATATCATCAGGGCCTTTGCTCTCCATTTATACATTCTGTAGTATCCAATGATTCTCTTAGCAAACAGTGAAGGCCCTGATAAAATTAGGCAGACATGCAGGCTGATCTGGGCCTTCCCTGTCTGTATTTGCCCAAAGACATATTTTCACATGGTGCAGCTCAGTTGACTCAAAATCCAAGTGACCTGAATGCTTGGTTTGAGATATCAGTAATTTGAGATAAAATGAGTTGAAATGTAAGGACATTGCCCTTTATGTAGTTTAACTTAGGCAATAGACTGAGTTAGCAGTGTTTAAGATATTATTGAGTCAACTTACTTTACAAGACAGAGAACACAGTATTCAGTTATATGATTTAAATTAGGTATAGTTAAGCTCATGTTATAATGGGTAAATTTCCTGTGTTTTATCTTTATAGTATACTAAAGGTTTCACATTAAACAAATGCCTGTTATATGGTGATTAACCCTTGTCATGCTCTAATTTTCAGCAAATCAGATTACTTGATCCAGATTGCTGATATAAATTCACATTCTTAACGGCAAACAGTGCAGATCCAGATCAGTTGGCTTCTTCAGAAGCCAACTGATCTGGATCTACACTGTTTGCAAAAGCAGGGTAAATCTAGGTTCATCAGGACCAGAGTTAAATGTCAGAAATCAAAACTCAGACAGAGGGCAATAGGTATTGGATACATGATATGCAACTTGGGGAGAGGGACCTAATGCCATATGTGAACAGTGAAGACCCAGATGAACCTGCACATTCTGCAAGTCTGATCAAAGCTTTTTTCTGTTCATCTATACTACATTTCTATCCCTTCTGTAAATAAAGGGGTACACAGCTCCAGATAAGGCACTTTTTTTAATCAAACAGTATTAATTTTTTCAACCACAAAGTATTGATTTTTTCAACCACAAAGTATAAATATTTTTTTTTATTTCTCCATGAAAACTTATGTTTTGGGTACTCAACAGAAGCCCCTTTTCAACTCTAATGAATATCAAAAACAAAACGTTTTTATGGATTTTTTTTTTTCATTTTGATCTGGGTTTTATGGCCCTTTCAAGAATATTTCACTTATATCGAGCCGATCGTTCATCAAAGGTGGACGAAAACCGGAGAACCCGGGGAAAAACCACCTGACCATCTGTAAGCAGAACTTGGCTTTCCCACATGTGACCTAAGCGAGGCTCGAACCACAGCAGTGAAAAACCTAATGGATTAAGAGTCAGCTCTCTTATCCACTAGGCTACAGGGGCCTGCATGTTTTAATAGAGAAACAAGAGGACCATGATGGTCCTATATCGCTCACCTGAGAAAACAGCTTTGGAAACTTACTGTTGAAGTTTCAGCCAAGTTCACTGCTCTAAGATTTTTGTATAAATTTTATAGCCCTGCACCCCAAGCGGCCATGTTCTTTTCATGCATCATGATGGCTTGAACTGAATACTGAAAGAGGGTCACCAAAGGAATAATTCTGCCATTATATTGAAATTGGTCCAGTGGTTTCTGACAAAAAGATTTTTAAAATGTCTTATATAGATATATAGGGAAATTAAGCCCCACCCCCTAACGTCCATTTTTTTTGACAAATCATGACAGCTTGAACAAACTTGGTAGAGGGTCACCAAAGGAAAAATCCTGCCAAGTTCTATTGAAATCGGTTCAGTGGTTTCTGACAAGAAGATTTTTAAAGTTTTTTATTTAGATATATAGGGAAAATAAGCCCCACCCCTAGCAACCATGTTTTTTGACGAATCATGATTGCTTGAACAATCTTGGTAGAGGGTCACCAAAGCAATATTCCTGCCAAGTAATATTGAAATCAGCCAGGTGGTTTCTGACAAGAAGAATTTTAAAGTTTTCTATACAGATATATACGGAAAATAAGCTCCGCCCCCCTGACGGCCATCTTTTTTGACGTATCATGAGGGCACAATCTTAGTAGAAGGTCACCAAAGCAACATTCCTGTCAAGTTACATTGAACTCAATCCAACGGTTTCTAACGAGAAGATTTTTAAAGTTTTCTATATAGATCTATAGGGAAAATATGCCCCGCCCCCTAGCGGCCATGTTTTTTGACGAATCATGACGGCTTGAACAATCTTGGTAGAGGGTCACCAAAGAAACATTCCTGCCAAGTTATATTGAAATCAGTCCATTGGTTTCTGACAAGAAGATTTTTAAACTTTTCTATATAGATATATTGGGAAAATAAGCCCCTCCCCCTGGCGGATATGTTTTTTGACGAATCATGATAACTTGAACAATCTTGGTAGAGGGTCAACAAGGAAAGATTTCTACCAAGTTGTAAAGAAATCGGTCCAGTGGTTTCTGACAAGAAGATTTTTAAAGTTTTCTATACAGATATATAGGGAAAATAAGCCCCACCCCCTAACAGCCATGTTTTTTGAAGAATCATGTCGGCTTGAACAATCTTGGTGGAGGGTCACCAAAGCAACATTTCTGTCAAGTTACATTGAACTCGAGCCAACGGTTTCTTACGAGAAGATTTTTAAAGTTTTCTATATAGATATATAGGGAAAATATGCCCCGCCCCCTAGCGACCATGTTTTTTGACGAATCATGATGGCTTGAACAATCTTGGTAGAGGGTCACCAAAGCAACATTCCTGCCAAGTTATATTGAAATTGGTCTATTGGTTTCTGACAAGAAGATTTTTAAACTTTTCTATATAGATATATAGAGAAAATAAGCCCCGCCCACTAGCGGCCATGTTTTTTGACAAATCATGACGGCTTGAACAATCTTGGTAGAGGATCACCAAGGAAACATTTTTGCCTAGTTATATAGAAATCGATCCAGTGCTTTCTGACATGAAGACTTTTAAAGTTTTCTATATAGATCTATAGGGAAAAAAAAGCCCCATCCCCTGGCAGCCATTTTTTTTGACGAATCATGACGGCTTGAACAATCTTGGTAGAAGGTTACAAAAGAAACATTCCTGCCGTGTTATATTGAAATCCGTCCAGTGGTTTCTCACAAGAAGATATTTAAACTTTTCTATATAGATATATAGGGAAAATAAGCCCCGCCCCCTGGTGCCCATGTTTTTTGACGAATCCAAATGGCTTGAACAATCTTGGTAGAGGATCACCAAAGGAACATTTCTGCAAAATTATATTGAAATCGGTCCAGTGGTTTCTGACAAGAAGATTTTTTTAAGTTTTCCATATAGATATATAGGGAAAATAAGCTCCGCCCCCTGGCGGCCATGTTTTTTGACGAATCCAAATGGCTTGAACAATCTTGCTAGAGGATCACCAAACGAACATTTCTGGAAAATTATATTGAAATCGGTCCAGTGGTTTCTGACAAGAAGATTTTAAAGTTTTCTATATAGATATATAGGGAAAATAAGCCCCACCCCCTGGCGGCCATGTTTTTTAACGAATCCAAATGGCTTGAACAATCTTAGTAAAGGATCACTAAAGGAACATTTCTGCAAAATTATATAGAAATCGGTTGAGTGGTTTCTGACAAGAAGATTTTTAAAGTTTTCTATATAGATATATAGGGAAAATAAGCCCTGCCCCCTGGCGGCCATGTTTTTTGACGAATCCAAAAGGCTTGAATAATCTTGGTAGAGGATCACCAAAGGAACACTTCTGCAAAATTATATTGAAATTGATCCAGTGGTTTCTGACAAGAAGATTTTTAAAGTTTTCTATATAGATATATAGGGAAAATAAGCCCCGCCCCCTGGCGGCCATGTTTTTTCACGAATCCAAATGGCTTGAACAATCTTGGTAGAGGATCAACAAAGGAACACTTCTGCAAAATTATATTGAAATTGGTCCAGTGGTTTCTGACAAGAAGATTTTTTAAGTTTCTAGTTAAAAAATCTATTTTTAGCTCCTGTGACCTAGATATGCAATGGACCGGAACCATTTGAACAACTTTGAAAGAGGACCAACCAAGAATTATTCCTGTGAAGTTTGGTCAAAATCCAATCAGTAGTTTAGGAGGAGATGTTGTTTAAAGATTGTGGACGGACGGACAGACAGACAGACGGACAACGACAACAACGACGGACGGTGAGTGATCACAAAAGCTCACCTTGAACCTTTGGCTCAGGTGAGCTAATAAGAAAACTATTTACCTGATACCCCTCTTATGTAGAGCTATGGTGGCAACAAAGGACTTAATTAGAATGCATGCCTGTACAGACTGATCTGGGTTTTTATTGCCTGTGTATGGCAGAATGAACTTTTTCCCATATTACACAACATATCAGCAACAAACTAAAAAAACTTACGTTTGGACATGTGTACCAATCGAAGATTCAGATCACTGACCTTTCACTCAAAGTTTCTTAAAGTGGACAACATGACTCTGATCAAAAGATAGGTTTTGGAATACTCCACTCTCACTCTGACAAATACAATCCCAAACAAAGTGAAAAAAAATTAACTAAAATGGGGGCACTGGAGTATACAGTGCCCATATTTTATACTTGTAGAGGACTGATTAACATGCAATCTGACCAGGACCTATTCTGATCGGATACAATATACAATATGTCAGTTTTATCCTAACAGGCTTCAAATTATCACTGCCAAAACTATCCTGTGATAAAAAAAAGAATGTCTACCTGGAAGATATGCATAACAAAACCCAATATTTACCATGTACTGGATGCTCCAATCCAATTTCCAACAAGGATGCAGTACTATTCTGTCGACTGTGCCCAGGAGTAGGTGAATGTGACTTGTGACTGGCCAGAGAACAAGTACTACCCCCCAGTTCATCTCGAGCCAAACTGAATGATTTCTTACTGTTCACATTGTGTAGCTCAATCATCTGGAAAAAAAATGCAGCTGATATAATGCTTAGCACTCTGGGTAAAATTTTCAGCAGATGATATTTTGAAATATCTTTCTCATTTTTCCTAGGAAACAGGATTTGACATCTCATGCAAACTGTCTCCAATGGAGACAGTTTGCATGAAATGTCAAAGCCTGTTTTTTAGGAAAAATAAAAAAAATATCATCAATGTATCAACTGCTGAATCAGCCCAGAGGGTGGTGAAAGTATCATCAATGTGTCATCTGCTGAATTGGCCCAGAGAGTGGTGAAAGTATCATCAAATTATCATCTGCTGAATTAGCCCAGAAAGTGGTGAAAGTATCATCAATGTATCATCTGCTGAATTAGCCCAGAGAGTGGTGAAAGTATCATCAATGTATCATCTGCTGAATTAGCCCAGAGAGTGGTGAAAGTATCATCAATGTATCATCTGCTGAATTAGCCCAGAGAGTGGCGAAAGTATCATCTGCTGAATTAGCCCAGAGAGTGGTGAAAGTATCATCAACGTATCATCTGCTGAATTAGCCCAGAGTGGTGAAAGTATCATCAATGTATCATCTGCTGAATTAGCCCAGAGAGTGGTGAAAGTATCATCAATGTATCATCTGCTGAATTAGCCCAGAGAGTGGTGAAAGTATCATCAATGTATCATCTGCTGAATTAGCCCAGAGAGTGGCGAAAGTATCATCAATGTAACATCTGCTGAATTAGCGCAGAGAGTGGTAAAGATTAAGGTGAACTGATGCATGTTCAAGGGAAACAACTCTTGTCAAATTTGTTTTTGCTCCCTTCTGAAAAAGGGTCTACTCTAAAAGGAAAGAATTTGCTCCCCATGGGAGCAAATTCTTTCATTTTAAAGACCCCTTTTCTGAAGGGGACTGATAAACAGGAAAGCACTCCAGGAATTCATAAAAGTTGTCTCCCTTGTTAAAAAATGGCAGAAAATCTACCAAGTATTTCCATTCCCCTTAAATCATTCAATATTTGAAACACACACACACACACACACACACACACACACACACACACACACACACACACACACACACACACACACACACACTGTATGATTAAGTAAATTGTATTGTTGAGTAAGCAATGCATGTATCCTGATGTGCACATATACTGATATACTGAAACTAAAAAGAAACACAGGTTAACAAAATATGAAATAATGTTTTAACTTGGTCAAATGTTGGAATCATACCTCTATGTCACCATCAAGTGTCCCAACAGTCTGCAAGGTACCAAGAGGACCATCCATTCCCTCCACCTCCTCCGCCAAAAAATATGGTATCAGTCTCTTTGCACTAACATTTGCTGTGATAACCGCTGTTGTAAACAAGGTGAACAGGACTAGGGGAACAGCCAGGATGTTGAAGAGAGCCAGTGTAGATAATGCCTTCCCTGCTGTCAGTGGTTCATCTTCTATCAGTGGGTACAGAACAAACGTCTGTAAATACAAAGCAGTTAATGACTAAAATCAGGGTCCAGTTGTTCAAAGCGTCATTAGCCTAACGAGCTCGTTAAGGGTCATTTCGTTAACTGTTTTAACGGATTCAATATACAATATTCTGATATTTTTTGCTGAAAAAAATGTGAGTTGCTTTTGCACTGCAAAAGCTTCTCACATTTTTTCAGCAAAACATTTCAGCATATTTGCGTATCACTTGACGTAAATTTAAACGAATTGTTAACTAACTAACTAACGATGTCGTTAACTTTGAACAACTGGGCCCAGGTGCTTCCGTACATGTTCAAGGTATGGTAAATACTAAAATTTCAAATAATTTATTCTATAATTTTTTGGCCTATTTTGCTTTATGTGCAGTTGTTTCTTAAAATACTTTAATAGTGGGAGCAGTCTGACCTGCGTCTGCACTGTTTGCATATGCCATTTTGTCAGAAGCTTTGGTGTACAAAATTTTAGGTCACTTACGATAGTATTTTGGAGATAACTTTGGAAGTTTTGCTCAAACACTTGCATGTGGTATCAAATGTTATTGTGTGAAACAGGTATCCTAAATTATCAGAAAATTATCACCTTAGTGTATATGAAGTTAAGCAAGTTAAAATCTTTTTAAGCCATATTAAGTTTAGAATGGTCTTCCATAACTTTTAGCGGGTAAAAAAAAAAAAAGCAAACAAACAAACAAAAAGACAAAAACAAACAAACAAAACAAACCTTACTTCATTTGTCACTAAGAAAAAGATGTGGAATTTTTTATTTGATTAATCTGCAACCTTTTTTTTGCTCATTTTTCCCATTGGAAAATGGACATACTATATCATCTGAATTAGTATTTTCTAAGAAAAGGCACAACTTTGCAAATGGAAATTCTAAGACACAATTTTGCAAATGGAAATTCTGCAGACACAACTTTGCAAATTGAAATTCTTAGTTACTAAGGACCAGAACTGTATTAAACATGATCAGATCAAACTTTCATACATATCTACATATCATGGCAAGACAACAAAATTTCATGCAAATCTGACAAAAGCTTTAGGGGGCATTGCAGACTTATGGTTTAGGATGGACCGATGGATGCACAGAGATGGATTAAGGTCAGCTCTATAGCATAGCTCCAGATAAGAGGGGGTATCAGGTACTTATTTTTCTTATTTCTCCAAGAAAACATACCTTGTGATTACTCATTAGAAGTGCCTCAGTGAAACACTTCTAATGAGTACCCACAAGATACGCTTTCTTGGAGAAATAAGAAAAATTCTAATAAATACTTTTTGATTGGAAAAAGCATCTTATCTGGAGCTATGCTATATTCCCCCCTCCTCCTACATGAAACAACAAACAAGAAAAATGTCTAACGGCATTATGGATGGGTTTTTTAAATAACAAAGAAAGTAAGAGTTGTCTCTCTTGCATATGAAACATCTACTGGTCCTCCTCTTCATCCCTACCAAATATGAATGCAATCCATGGAAGAATAAAGGTAACATATAATTTTGAAAAAGTTTAACCAAAAGGTAAACCTCGGACAATGCCCGACCGCCCAACGCCCACCCGCCCGGACATCGCTATTTTTTTAAAAATCCGTCCAAAAATGCAAAACACAATTTTCAGGGAAAAAATACCATATTTACCCCCAAAATTTGGACACCTTAACTCTTAACCAGTCTTGTGTTAAAACTTGAACAAATCCCTTTGACTAACTGTTAACCCACAGGACCCTGCAGACAAAGACAGATTCTTTTGCAAACAGTGTAGAGCCAGATGAGGTGGCTCATAATAAGCTGTCTCATCTAGATTCACACTGTTTGTCATTCTAGTCTTGATTGATGACTAACATCCCTATTTGTAACTACAGACATATCCAAATTCTAAGATGGAAGATTTGTTTGTGTTGAGGTTTTACGGCCCAGTCAACCCAATGGGGTCATGTCGACCGTGGTCAGTTTACCTAACCACGTTTACTGGGCAGACTTAGTCCTCTAAGCGTTTAACCAGTACTGTGCACATTCTTTCACCAGAAACTGACAAATGCCCTTCTTGAATCAGCGGAAGGGAGAGAATGACCGTAGAAAATATTTCATGATCAATCTCCATGAAAGAATATTGCCGACCTTGGCGGCGGTCGAACCCGCGACCTCCTGGTCTCCAGTCAGACGCGCATCCAACTGAGCCATCGAGCCATCGAGGCCATCGAGGCCAGCCTAAGATGGAAGAGTCTACTTCAGAAACTCAGGGGTGAAAGGATTAATGTCTCTAAACAATTGCCAGACAAGTGGCAAACAGTGTAGACCCTGATCCAATGCCTCATTCTTTGGCAGTATACAATTTCAGAACAATGAACATTTGATGTTCCAGTATAATATTGATTAAGTTGAAGTTTTACAGCCCACAAAGTCAAATCAAGCTGGTCAGTTTACCTAACTATACTCTTCCTGGACAGGCTAAGTCCTCTAAGCAGTTAACCAGTACTTGTGCACATACTTTCGCCAGAAACTGACAACTGCCCTTCTTGAATCAGCCGAAGGGAGAATATGACTGTCGAAAATATTTCACGATCCATCTCCTGGAAGAATGTTGCCAGACCTGGCGGGGATTGAACCAAGACCTCCTGATCACTAGTTGGACTGAACAAACAGGCTGCAAGCAGTATAATAACAAAAATACATACCAACATTGTAGCAAGGGCTGGAATTGCTGTCCCAATAAATGCTGAAAAAGACATTACATTATTAACGCACAAAAAAGTTATTTTCTGTACTATGGGCAAAATCAGCAAACTACAAATTGATTTTTTTCCTAGGAAATATGAGACAATTTGCATGAAGTTTCAAATCCTATTTTCTATGACAAATAAGTAAATGGGCACTTTTCTCTGACAAAATCATATCAAATACCCAGAGCCCAGTTGTTCAACACTTAAGATGTCATTAGTTAACATGTGGTTAAAACTTTGATCATCAAAAATGGCATATACAAAAATATTTTTGCTGAAAAAATACCTGAGAATTAGTTATTTTACTTACTAGAACATTTAACATTTTGACCACTAACGAGCTTGTAAAGCTAATGATGCTTTGAACAATTGGGCCCTAGTATTTATATAAAGTAACCACAACATATGATATATGAGTTGTGCCCAGTTAAAATGTGCCTCCAGGGCATGCGCACACAGCAAAGGCCCAGATCAACCTGCGCATCTGTGCAGTCTGATCAGAGCCATCACTGTCCGCTAACAGAATCATTGGCTAATACAGAATGTATGAATGGAGAGCAAAGGCCAAGATGATACTTTGCACATGCGCATGATGATCTGACTCAAAAACACTTCTTTGCTTGATGCAGCCAATATGATAAATGATGCCAAAACAATTATGCTGAATGTGGGCAACAATCTATTTGGTTGGTTGGTTTGGTTTAATGGCCCAGTCAACACTATTAATGTCATGCTGAGCTAGTCAGTTTATCCAACCAGACTTTCCTTGGGTAGGCTTACCGGTAGTCCTCTGAGCAGTTAACCAGCACTTGTGCATGTTCTTTTGCCAGAAACTGGTAACTGCACTTCTTGAATCAAAGGAAGAGAGAGAATGACAGTAGAAAATATTTCATGATCAATCTTCATGAAAGAATGTTGCCAGAACCGGTGGTGATCGAATCCGTGACCTCCTGATCACTAGACGGATGTGCATCTGACCGAGTCACCGAGGGCACCTTTACATTCTGATCAGTGCCTTCAGAGTCTGCTTACAGAAACAAGGTCTATTCAGAATGACAGCAAAGACTGATCAGACTGTATGGGTGTTATCTCAACTATGTTTTGTTTACTTCTACTACCATAATACCCTAAGTATTGGGACACCTTATCTACTACCATACTTCTCCTAAAATTTGAAACAGTCCATTCCACTACCTCGAGGTGTCTAAAATGTTGCTGTATGTAATCTGCAGCATCTGATCAGGGTCTACACTGTTTGCAAGGACCTGTCTGTCCCAATACTTAGGGTTATTACAGTACTTACTGAACATGGCTCTAAAACATGCCAGCTTGAAGAGTGATTTAACTTCTTGTTTACGTATTTCTGTGATACTTTTGGACTGGTATGATTCCCATGCAAGCAGCTTAATGACCTTGATCCCCTGTACCATCTCATTACATTGCTTCACACGCTTGTCCGCTTGTTGCTGTGAACAGAAAATACAACATATGATTTCATAGCGAAACAAGAAAAATATTTGTCTGGATAATCCTGTTAGCTAACACTCTCAGACAGGCTTGAATTTTCTCACTCC
This sequence comes from Anodontia alba, assembly GCA_964016985.1. Taxonomy (NCBI): domain Eukaryota; kingdom Metazoa; phylum Mollusca; class Bivalvia; order Lucinida; family Lucinidae; genus Anodontia; species Anodontia alba. Next base: position 13,989,993 of record OZ024830.1, read on the forward strand.
ATTAACCTTTGCACTCTATAGGTTAACCCTTCTCTTGCTGAACACGATATGCCCTGTCTTAGCAAACAGTGTAGATCCAGATCAGTTGGCTTCTGAAGAAGCCAACTAATCTGGATCTGCACTGTTTGTCATTAAATATGTGAATTTCTATTAAAAACCCGGATCAAGTAATCTGATTGGCTGGAAATTAGAAGTGGGCATGGCATCTCAATTTATTCAGCATGACAAGGGTTAAGTCAGAAGATAACAAGGGCCGAGCCAAGGGAAAATATGTCTTAAAGCAAGCACAAAATGCACAGATTCAGATTCAGCCCATGCATGGGCAAAGTCTCATCGGAACATTTGTTCTCCACTGATACATTCTATAGTGTCCAATGATTCTGTTATGAGACAGTGAAGGCCAAGATCAGACTGGGTGCATGTGCAGGCTGATCTGGGTGTTCTCTGTCTGCATATGCTCGATGATACGTTTTTGCATGGCGTGGTCCACAAATAAATGATTGGTGTTTTTTTTGTTTTTTTTTTTTCCAGAAAAAAAGTCATTGAATGTCATGTCTAATTTTCTGGGGAAAATAAGAAAGATACTTTAAAATGTCTGTTGACATGTAAATTCTCCATGTAAAACTTTGATAGTTATTTGATGACATCCCATATAAGATGCATATTTTCATTTTTGCTAAAACAATATACACTGAAGCATCACCAAAGGGTCTTCTTGCTAACTGACTGTGCTGCTATAATACTCTTAATTATGTAAAAAAAAAAGTGTGTGCTCAAAGTCGTGTCACACAGTTTCCACAGAAACCCACTGTTGTGTGCTTATTGGAGCATAGTTGCTAACTATGCAGCAAGAAGGACAAGATGGCCCTGTATTGCTCACCTGATTACCAGACAAGTTTTGAGTCAACAGGCCTTTCGGTTCAAAAGAAGAAATTCAATATTGATTTTCAAGATGGCGGCCATGGTGGCTATCTTGGATTTCCAATCATAAAAATTTTAGCTACTTTTGATCTACAAGTCAACCTATACTTCCAATGAAGTTTCGAGTCAATTGGCCTTTCAATTCAGGAGAAAAAGCTCAAAATAGGTTTTCAACATGGTGACTATACAATTTAGCTATTTCTGATCTACAAATCACACTGATGCTGCCTACTAAGTTTTGAGTCAGCTGGCCTTTCCATTCAGCAGAAGGAGTTCAAAATAGATTTTTATGGTAGCGACTATGGCAGCCATCTTGAATTACAAGTTACCCCGATACTTCCTACAAAGTTTTGAGTCAACTGGCTTTTCAGTTCAGGAGAAGGAGCTCAAAAATAGATTTTCAAGATGGCAGCCCTGGTGGCCATCTTGATTTCCAGTCGGAACAATTTTAGCTATATTTGATCTGCAAGCCACGCTGATACGTCCTACCAAGTTTCAAGTTAACTGGCTTTTCAATTCAAGCAATTAATATGTAGCTATGTTTCTGGTCTGAATGATTTTAGCTATTTTTTTTTTTTTTTTTCTATAAAGTACCCTGATACTTCCTACCAAGTTTCGAGTTTGTTGGCTTTTCTTTTTATGAGAAGTTCAAAATAGATTTTCAAGATGGTGGCAATCTTAGATTTCAAATCAATATGATTTTAGCTAGTTTTGATCTGCAAGTTACCCTGATACTTTCAACCAAGTTTCGAGTCAACTGGCCTTTCGGTTCAGGATAAGAAGCTGAAAATAGATATTCAAGATGGCTGCCGTCCCGGCCATCTTGGATTTCTGATCAGAACTACTTTAGCTACTTTTGATCCGCAAGTCACCCTGATACCAATCAAGTTTCGAGTCAATTGGCCTTTCAGTTCAGCAGAAGAAGTTCAAAATAGATTTCAAGATGGGTGCCATGGGGGCCCAGATATTTCATATCAAGTTTCAAGTCAGTTGGCCTTTTGGTTCAGGAGAAGAAGTGCAAAACAGATTTTCTAGATGGCAGCCATGGTGGCCATCTTGGATTTCTGAATGGTCTAGTTTTAGCTATTTTTTATCTCAAGGTGCCCCAATACTTCTTACCATTTCTAGTCAATTGGCCTTTTGGTTCAGGAGAAGAAGCTTAAAATAGATTTTCATGGCGGCCATCTTGGATATCCAATCAGAATGATTTTCATTATTTTTGATCTACAAGTTGCCCCAATACTTCCTATTATGTTTCAAGTCAATTGGCCCAAGGAAGAAGCATAAAATAAAGTTTCAAGATGGCAATAACCTTGGATTTCCGATCAGAATGATTTTAGCTATTTTTGATCTACAAGTCACCCTGATGCTTCCTACAAAGTTTCTAGTCAGTTAGCCCAGGTGTGTAGGACAAGTAGACCTTTAAAGCAAATTGTTGACGCTGCACGACAGAGGACGTGTGACGGATGACAGACATTGACCTATCACAATAGCTCACCTTGAGCACTTCATGCTCAGGTGAGCTAAAAATATGGTATACCTACAATTACTGGGCAATCAGCTGATAAAAACAGCCACTTACTGATTTCTAATAAGAAGCTAAACAGTGCTCAATGTGATTAAAATATGCCTTTCTCTTCTGCGGAGTATTTCAAAATTTTCAAATCTGGTAGCTGAAGACAGGAATGTCACCCATGGAAACATCTTATGTGACAGTGCTTCATTTATTCAACCACTATCTTATTAGATAACTATTATCAGATTTTTGCTATGTTTTTAAAGCATAATATTTGTTCTGGTTATAAACAAGAAAGGTTGATAAGCAGTGCTTGGACCAAAATGTAACAGATGGACAGATCAACCATGAAAACAGTATACCCCACTCCCCTCCACCACCCACCCCCACACACAAACAGTTTGTTGGGATATAATGACTATGAATTTTACTATCAATGAAAAGAATGTCAATAAGCATGGCTTATTATATCCCACCATCCCCCCATCCCCACCCACCTCAAGCAGAAACCAAAATGTCATGGACAGACAGACAGATGTACAACGTGAAAACAGTATACCTGCTTCCACCTAAACACAGTTTTCAAAGGGATCAGTGGAATCAGTATGCAGAACCAAATTACTAATACTTAATTATCAAGAATTTATACATCATTAATACTTACCATTACTTTTTTCTGCATCTGTGACATGCCTCTGCCCACAAATATCTGTATGGGTGCTGAGACAATGATTAGAAGACCTCCCAATACTGCACTGATACCAAGTTTAAAAAACATCAGTATAAGAGCAATGATTATCTGGAAGAGAAGAAGACAGTAATGTGAACTGCATGTTTGTGACATAACACCATAGGTCTAGATAAGAGGTGGTCTCGGGTAAATATTTTTTCTTATTTCACCACAAATAACATATGTTGTGGGTACTCATTAAAAGTGCCTCAGCGAGGCACTTCTAATGAGCACCACAACATATGCTTTTTATGGAGAAATAAGAAAAGTATCAATACTTTTTGGTTGTAAACAGTGCTGTATCTAGCTATGTTAACATAATGTGGAAGTCAAGCTAATTCATTAACATGCATGCTGAATGGGGAATGTAGCTGGTGACAAATGAATATTTTTTTTTTTTTATAGTTATTTTTCCCAGGAAATAGGATATGACATGAAGCAATAAATCTGACTCTGAAGATCATGGAAGAAAATATCACATTCAGCCAAAACTGGCAAGAAATTATGAATTTTCAGAGATATACATAGGTCCAGATAACACTTTTTTAACTGAAAATACTGATATTTTTCTTATTTCTCCATGAAAACTTATGTTGTGGGTACCCATTGGAAGTGCCCCACTTAGGTGCTTCTCATGAGTACCCACAACATATGTTTTCATGCAGAAATAAGGATATGAAAAATATTAAGTAGGTTGTAGGTTCCTTGACTTATCTGAAGCTATGGAAGTTTAAGCAAAATTCACAGCTAAATTACTGTTTGCTATGAGATTTTTCTTCCCATTTAATAAATTCCAATGAGATATTTGGCAAAAAATATGAGCAGATCTCTTGAAATCTCATCTGAAATTAATCCTTGGACACGTCAATCCTTTACTGCTGGAAAATAGTTCAAAGTACAATTTGCTGATATTTTATATTTAGGAAGCAAAGCTAAGGGGCTACAGGAAAAACAAATCTGCCTTACAGATAGACAAACAACTGATGGCTGAGCCTGCATTCACAACTTCACTTTCTAGAATGTGACCAAACTAAATGCTACCAAGGCTGGTCTGGACTTCTAATGCTACAAAATGAGCAAAAAAAAAAAAAAAAAAAAAAAAAAAAAAATCACTGAAAGGATTTGTCTTTTCTTTTAAGTCTTTTTTTCACCAAAAAGTACTAACTGCTTTTTACTTCTCTCAATAAGGCAAAGCAATGTGTTTGTGGAGAAATAAAAAAAAAAACAACAAAAAAAAAAAAAAAAAAAAAAAAAAAAAAAACATATTTATAAGGCTACCTCCCTTACCTACAGTGGTACTTCATATTAATCTGGTCTTTTTATTATCTATAGCTATGACTCATGCTTTCAGGAAACCTCCATTATGTCCAGTAATGATTCACAGTTATAAGGATATCTGTATTATAGAAGTGATTCATTATTGTTTGGAAACCTTCCTTATCAAAAGTAGTAATTCATGTTTATCTGGATACCTACCTTAACTATAACAGTGAATCAAGTTTACCTAGATATCTACTTATCTACAGTTGAGGTAGGTGTTTATCTGGAAAGGTTCTTTAGCTACAGTGGTGATTTATGCTTTCCAGACACCTCCCTTATTTACATTCACATTTTCAAGAATCCACCTTCATCTCTATTCATGAGTCATATGATCTATAAGGCTACGTCCACTGTCTACAGTGGGATAAATATGTATCCAGATACCTCCTCCCTTATCTACAAATGTTATGTTTATATGGATACCTCCCTTATCCACAGCAGTGACCCATGGTTATCTGGATACCTCCCTTATCTACAGTAACTGTTGTGATTCATGTCTATCTGGATACCTCCCTTATCTACAATGGTGATCCAGGATTATCTAGATACCTCCTTTATCTACAGTGGTGATCCATGCTTATCTGGATACCTCCCTTATCTACAATGATGATCCATGCTTATCTGGATACCTCCCTTATCTATAATGATGATCCATGCTTATCTGGATATCTCCCTTATCTACAATGATGATCCAGGCTTATCCAGATTCCTCCCTTACCTACAGTGGTGATTCATGTTTATCTGGATACCTCATCTACAGTTGTTATTCATGTTTATCTGGATACCTCCCTTACCTACAGTGGTGATTCATGTATATCTGGATACCTCCCTTATCTACAGTGGTGATTCCTGTTTATCTGGATACCTCCCTTATCTACAGTGGTGATCCAGGATTATCTGGATACCTCCCTCAATAACAGTGATGATTCATGTTAACCCAGATATCTACTTGTTTACAGAGGAGGTAAGTGTTATATGGACAGGATCATTAGCTACAGTGGTGATTCATGTTTTCTGGACACTTCCCTTATCTCCAGTTATAATTCATATGACTGATAAGGCTACCTTCATTATCTATTTTTATCCAGATACCTCCCTTATCTACACTTGTGATTCATGTTTATCTGGATACCCTCCTTATCTACAGTAGTGATCCATGCTTATCTTGATATCTCTCTTATCTACAGTGGTAATTCTATTCATTGGTGATGCAATTATTACCATTATAATCCTAAGTATTGGGACAGACAGGCCTGAGCAAACAGTGTATACCCAGATCAGATGCTGCAGAATGCAATATTTGATCAGGATCTACACTGCTTACCACTCATCCAGTAAATTTTTACACACATCAGTAGGCAGTAAAATGGACTTGTTGAAATTTTAGGACAAACATGGTCAGGAGTTAAGGTGTCCAAATATTAGAGTTAATATGGTAAAGTTAGACTCACCTGTACTGGTGTTGCCCACATATAATGGAAAAAGAAAAAGAGAAACATCAAGAAGCCAGCATCCATGGTCATGTGATTCATGATCTGACCAATTGTTGTCTTTCCACCTGTGATTGTCAGACTCGACAATTTCAGAGCTTTAGAATAAATCATTGTCTGAAAAAAAAAGATAAAATGAAGTTTTTAAAGTAAAACATATTTTAACAAGTAATACTTAACCCATGGATATTGTGCTATTCTCTTCTATACTTTAACTTTCCACATAAAAAATCGGCTTGAGTCTTAATCCAAAAGGTCCCTTTAAGGCTTGTGATGTCACCCTTCCCGCTGTTTTGATCACATGTTCAGTTTCTTTGTAGAATCAAACTATATAACTGAAGTGAAGCAGGGTGAGAGGAGGGCAATCTGTTATCCATAGGTTAAGTATTACTTGTTAAAATATGTTTTACTTTAAACTCTTCATTTTAACTTCATAATAAATTAACCTACGGATAATGTGCTAGACTTTGTAGATTAGGAGGGAAGTGCTCTCCTAATTCTAACACTAATATATATATATATATATATATATATATATATATATATATATATTATATATATATATATATATATATATATATATATATATATATATATATATATATATATATATATATATATAAGGGCTCTGGAAATTTTGAAATCTGAATCGGTCCAGCCGATGACGATGACGTCATCAATGAACCCATTTCCAAAAATAAAATATATATATATTGACAGCTGGCAGTCCTATAACTCCTTTTAAATAATACACCTCAACTCTGTTATATGACGGAAGTCCGGGTGTAATGAGCATGATCAAAGCTGGCATCATCAATAAATACAGTCAGGTATGTAAAAAGAAAGAAAAAAAAAAGACGGTTTTGTTGTTATTTCCACCTCCGCAGGGTTTTCCCAAACTATTTATAAACAACTGATTCCCGTCTTGTATAAGCGCGAAGACGGCGGGAAACAGGAGAGACGGAACGAAACGACTTTCATGGACCTAATTAGGTCTAATAAAAAATGCCTGCCCCACAGGCGGTTCTGCAGTTTTCAATGTTTCAAGATTTCACAGACTGCTTAAATTTTAAGCACTGACCAATCTTGTCTAGAGCAAGTGGTGCATTACTTATTTTTACCATGAAATCTACCTTGAATTATACTCGCGTGTTACGACAATCAACTAAAAAAAAAAAGAAAAAAAGAAGCAATCAATAATACCAAGATCAGACGCCGTTGTATGCAACATCTGATCAGGACGTACATGATTTGGGAATTAATTTATCAAATCTGGGACCGACAAACTGTGTTGATCAAAACAAAAAAGAAGAGGAAGAAAACGGGTGCGTTCAAGCGGTGCATTCTTTTATCACTCTCAGTAAAGCGACCTTTGATCTTTTGGACACGCCGACTGCACCTGGATGTTTTGCAGTCTCAGTGTATTCACACGTGTCACACAAACGGATTAATTATCAGACTACCGTTACTGATGATTCGTGTTAATCGCACATAGGTCAGTGAAGTGTTGATTTTTTGACAATGTTTGGAAAAGGACGTAATTAATTTGTGCTGCGGTAGGTTGCCGTTATTCATCTGTCTGTCAAATGACCTTTTAGAGCCTTTTAACTACCATAATATCACATTTAAAAGGTGCGCAGACGTTGTCAGTTTGGGAAGACTTGACCGTTTGTGATGTTTTAGGTATCATTCATTCGTGAAAATTGGTTGGTTGGGGAAAAATGGGGTTCAAGACACAAACCTATTGGACCGATTTATTAGCATTTTGGGGTGTTTGAAATCGGTCCAGAATTCTTAATTTCAGTCCAGAACCGGCTATTTTTCCGGTTTTCCGGAGCCCTGATATATATATATATATATATATATATATATATATATATATATATATATATATATACACATATCTCCTTTAATTTCTGGTTTGAGGCTCAGGAAACTATGGAATCAGATACATTCTGTAATATATTCTTAAGAATGATCTTGATTCACTAATAACATATGTCTAAGGCTGCCAGTTTTCTTAAGCATCAGAGGCCCAAATTTCCTGGTCCCCCACCACTTTTTGGGCAACAACGACTGGACCCAAATGATTCAAATTGGTAACTTGCTGAGATATATCCCTCAAGTAGAATTTTGCAAAGGCAGAAGATTAATTCCTGACTGTTGCTTTGAGAATGTCATTGAACCTTATCAAAGAATGCCCAGGAAGAAGATAGGGCACTAACTTTGTGAGCTTTTATTTTCAAAAAGGAAATGGCTCTTCCGGTGAGTTTCCTATTGGCAAGCTTAAATGTATAAGCTACTCATCTTGAGACTGAAGTCTTAGAGATGTCATGATTGCCTTTAATTAGTAAAAAGAGTCTAGTTCTATTTTTATGCTAAGAACTAGTCATTTTAAGGTAAAACTTTAATGCTCTAATTGGGCATAAAAGTCTGTCTTAATGTTTCCTCTTGCATTTTCGAGCTAAATTAGGGATGACTGTAGGATCTGGGCAAATGAACAGACACTGATTCTTTGCCAAAAACCCAGTTTGTAAGATCAATAACCCTGATTGATTGAACCATAGATGATTTGAATCCAATGCCAAGGCACGAATTTCACTGCAAAGCTCACATACACCCGGCCATAGCTATCAGAGGTATGGTGAAGGAATGTGGTAGATGTAAGTTTCCCTTAATACTGCCTGGGAGAATTGGGCAAAAGAAAAACATCTCAGCATCTTGGCTTTCTCTTACACAACAAACTTCACCATTGTCAGGGTTCATACAAATTTTGAAGACGATGGCTCTAATAGCAGGTGAAAAATCTGTGACTGATTTTTATGAGAAAGAAAGGAAAATGGACAAATAAAGAGAATGATAAGCATGAGGATGCTCATTCTCTCTTACACAACACAACAATTGTCAAAAACCTAGGTGCAGTACTTCTTGAGAAATCTTTGACAAAAATTTTATTGGAGAAGAAGAAAAATTGACAAATAAAGGGAATGATAAGCATGAGGATGCTGCTTCCGTCTAACACAATACAAGTAGCCGTATCCAATGTTTGTAACAAATTTCAAAATTCTAGGTGCTTGTTTGTTTGTGTTGAGGTTTTTCAGCCTCAGTCACTCAATGGGATCATGTCAAGTGTGGTCAGTTTACCTAAACACGCTTTTACTGGGCAGGCAGTGAGAGATGGGAAAAAGGTAAAACGAGGGCAAAATGAATTTCAGCATTGTGCTTTTCGAGATGAATGAGGAGATCAATATATATTTATTCATAGGTTATACTTGTCAAAACTTTCATTTTAACTTCATTATACATTAACCTATGGATAATGTGCTGTTCTTTTCTACTCTTCTATACTTGAACCATCTTCAGAAAAAACAGCTTGTCTTAATATAAAAGGTCCCTTTTCAGGCTTGTGACCACCTTTCCTGCAGATTTGATCACATGTTCAGTTTCTTTTCTGTGGACAAAGAAATAAATCCAGGAATTTTCTATCAGGTGAAAAAGTTCTAATTTTCTTTCTTATCTCCCGGATATAGATCTACCTTATTTTCTGGTATTCTTATGTTAGTTCATATATTATTCCTTTTACAAATGATACTTTCTCTTTTCATTTTTTCACTTTTTGATCTTGTGATATTATTGGTTTGTCACTGATGTCATATATATTTGCAACTATTGATGCCGACCATTAGAAGTGATTTAGTCATCTCAAAGCATTGTGGGATAATCATACTGATTGTCTTTCTTGTTCTTCTTGTTCTATGTGTCTAGTGTATAGGAAACGGCCTGGTTCCACATGGGATTCAGCAGATGAGATAATTATACTGCTCTAGATGTTCGACCATAACAAAGACAAAAACTTCATTTGAGAAGAAGAAGAATAATGTCAATTCAGAATTATCTGAGGATATTGCTTCAAAGGATAATGGGATCACCACCCCACATGGCTTTACTGCTAGGGCTAGGCCCCATAAAGGTGGCAGCTCTAAGAATGGGCAAATCATTCATAGCATAAGCCCACCAGGCACTAGTCACCAGTTACCAGGCAGTCAACTTCACCGGTCACTGATCACTGGATACCAGTCACCGGTTACTGAGTATAGAACATCAAACACCAGGCACCATGCACCCAACACAAGTCACCTGGCACCAGTCAATGAGTATGGACATTCAGACACCTGGCACCAGTCACCAGGCACTGGCCACCAGGCGGTTGGCTTTTTCAATGGTCACCAGTCATCAGGCATTAGTCACTGGGCACCAGTCACCAAGCATCGGGTACCAGGCATCAATTGTTAGGCACTGGGTACCTGGCAGCTGATTATAGACATTCTTTGAACTCAGAGCAATCAGTTACTAATGAACTTCAGAGCACCATGAATAAACAGAGACATCTGTTGCCTTTGGAGCCAGATTTCAATACCTGGTGTGACCCAAGTATTGTTATTGAACCTCCTACAAATATTTAGAAATCTAATAGATCTACTTCTCTTCAAAGATCTAGTAGAAGAGATCTACCTAAATCTAAACACAGAAAGAGGAGGAGATACAGTTCTTCTTCATCTTTCTCCTCTTCTTCTTTGTCTTCACCTGGAAGAAGTAGGAAGTCAAAGAAGTCAAAACATTCTCATAAGAAAAGGAGACACCCATCGCCTTCTTCTTCCTCTAGTGATTCTATTAAAGATTATGGTCAGTATCAAAGACCTATTTCGCCATGAAAACCTATATCATTTGTGGTACTCATTAGAAATGCTTGTATCCACAATATGTTTTCATGGACATATAGTGTGGGTACACATTAGAAGTGTCTCTCTGAAACACTTCTAATGAGTACCCATAATATATGTTTCAAAGGAGAAATATGGAAAATATCTATCTGGGTATCCCTATTACCTAGAGCTATGTCACTCTGCAAATTGCTCTTTCTTCCACTGATTCAAGAAGGGCAGTTGTCAGTTCCTGGTGAAATAATTTGCACAAATACTGGTTAATAGCTTAGGAGACTAAGCCTGCCCAGGAAAAGTGTGCTTAGTAAACTGACTAGCTCGACATGACGCTAATGGGTTGACTGAGCCATAAAAGCTCAACACAATCAATCAATCATACTGAAAATCTAACCAGCCTATGGTACTTACCTGTAGAGCAGCTTTCAGCCTGATGCCCTGTCGGATCACTAAATAATGATGATTTTGCAATAGGGTGTGTTGTATTAATGTTGCAACAAAGAGAATCACACACAACCCAAAACCGTTGTTACAGAATGTTTCAAATGTGACATAATAATCTGTTGGCTGAAATAAATAAACAATTAAAAACAAATGATCAGTATGAACATTACAAACCCACTGTAGTGTAGAAACCCCTGAAAGGGTAATTGGCAAACAGTGCAGACCCAGATCAGATGCAGCAAAATGCATCATCTGATCAGTGTCTCCACTGTTTGCAAATAGATCAGCCATTTTTCTCCAGGAATATCTAAATCTCATAGCCATCTGTATCTGAAATTGAAATTAGACTTTTCCAATATATAGTGTGGGGGAATCTTCAGTCTACAATGGGCTGAAGAATGACATCTTTAGCCCATTTAAGCCTAATGTCCCAAAAAAGGGACACTGACAAACAGTATAGACCCATAACAGATGCTGCAGAATGTAGCATCTGATCAGTGTCCACACTGTTTACATTAAATACAGGAATTTCTATATAATATGGTAAGGATAAACACTAACCAGACACCCCTTCTACTGGATACAGACCAGTCCAAAGACTTGAAGCAGAGGAGTCCACTTGTCATAAATGGGTTAAGGAGACTGGATACACTTGGTAGATTTTCTGTGACTTTCTGTTTGCGTTTCAACATACCAAGTCCCCTAGGGGAGCAAATTCTTTCCTTTTAGTGTACATCCCTTTTCAGAAGGGAGCCAAAGCAATTTTGAAAGAGTTGCCTCCCTTGGACGTGTATCCAATCCCCTTAAAGGAAAGGCAACATTTATAGAAAATACACACCACAAACAATACAGTTTGATGCAATTTGATCAAAATCAGATAAAAACCAAGGAAGTTAATAATGTTTAAAAAAAATCAAAACTGTTGTCACAGGCACCACCACACTGAATATTTAATGAGGTTCTAAACATAGCATCAGACTAATCTCAATGAGATAACTGGCATGGTATCAGAATAATCTGAAATGAGATTTCTGGCATGACGTTACATATCTGGCATGTTACTGTCACGTCTGGCATGTAACTGTCATGTCAATAAAATAACCTCATTGTTATTACTGACATGCCATCAAAATAATCTGTGAGATTACTGACATGTCATCAGGACAACCTAAGTGAGATTTCTGGCATATTAACTTACTGTCATGTAATCATGGTCATTAGAATAATCTCAGTCAGACTATTGACAAGTCATCAGAATAATTTCAGTGAGATTACTGACATGCCATCAGAACAATTTTAGTAAGATTACTGACATGTCATTAGAATAATTTTAACTCTTTTTATCTCCAAGTCACTCTGATGCTTCCTACTAAGTTTGGAGTCAATTGGCTTTTCAGTTCAGGAGAAGAAGCAAAAAAAAAAAAAAAAAAAAAAATAGATTTTCAAGATGGCAGCCATGGCAGCCATAGCAGCCAGCTTGGATTTCTGATCAGAATGATTTTAGCTATTTTGTTCTACTAGTCATTCCAATCCTTCCTATCAAGTTTCAAGAAAATTGGCCTTTCGTTTCTGTAGAAAAAGCGAAAAATAGATTTTCAAGACAGGGGCCATAGCGGCCAACTAGGATTTCCCATCAGAACAATTTTAACTATTTTTTTTATCTACAAGTCACCTACAAAGATCCAAGTCAAGTGACCTTTCAGTTCAGGAGAAGAAGCGAAAAATAGACTTTCAAGATGGCAGCCATGGTGGCATCTTGGCTTTCCCATCAGAATGATTTTAGCTATTTTGATCTACTAGTCACCCTAATGCTTCCTACCAAGTTTCAAGTCAATTGGCCTTTCATTTCAGGAGAAGAAGCGAAAAATAGATTTTCAAGATAGCAGCCATGGCAGCCATCTTGGATTTCCAATTGGGACGATTTTAGCTATTTTTGATCTACAAGTCACCCTGATGCTTCCTACCATGATCCAAGTCAATTGGCCTTTTGGTTCAGGAGTAGAAGTGAAAAATAGATTTTCAAGATGGTGGCCATGGCGGTCATCTTGGATTTCCGATCGGAACAATATTGGCTATTTTTGATTTGCAAGTCACCCTGATGCTTCCTACCATGTTCCAAGCCAATTGGCTTTTCAGTTCAGGAGAAGAAGCAAAAAAAAAAAAAAAAAAAAAAAAATTAAAAATGGATGTCATGGTGACCACCTTGGATTTCTGATCAGAACAATTTTAGCTATTTTTGATGTACAAGTCACCCCGATGCTTCCTACCATGATCCAAGTCAATTGGCCTTTCAGTTCAGGAGAAGAGAAAAATAGATTTTCAAGATGGCAGCCATGGCAGCCATCCTGGATTTCCGATCAGAACAATTTTAGCTTTTTTGATCAACAAGTCACCCCAATGCTGCCTACCGAGTTTCAAGTCAATCGGCCTTTCGGTTCAAGAGGAGAAGCAAACAATAGATATTCAAGGTGGTGGCCATGGCGGCCATCTTGGATTTCTGATTGGAACAATTTTAACTCTTTTTGATCTTCAAGTTGCCCTGATGCTTCCTACCAAGTTTCAAGTCAATCAGCCTTTTGGTTCAGGAGAAGAAGCAAAAAATAGATTTTTCAAGATGGCAGCCATCTTGGATTTCCAATCGACACAATTTTGGCTATTTTTGATCCACAAGTCACCCTGATGCTTCCTACCAAGTTTCAAGTCAATTGGACTCTTGGTTCAGGAGAAAAAGTGAAAAATAGATTTTCAAGATGACTACCATAGTGGCTATCTTGGAATTCCAATCGGAACAATTTTAGCTATTTTCGTTTTCCAAGTCAGCCTGATGCTTCCTACCAAGTTTCAAGTCAAATGGCCTTTCGATTCAGGAGAAGACATGAAAAATAGATTTTCAAGATGGCCACCATAGTGGCTATCTTGGAATTCCAATCGGAACAATTTTAGCTATTTTTGTTTTCCAAGTCAGCCTGATGCTTCCTACCAAGTTTCAAGTCAAATGGCCTTTCAATTCAGGAGAAGACATGAAAAACAAGACATATCACTAGACAGGATAGCTCACCTGAACTCGGGCTTATCAATTTAATAAAAAAATTAAGACTATGACCTTAAAATCTTGATCATAGTGTGTGTGCGGCAGAGGGGAAGAGGAAGACATGGTACTGGATATAATTTTGGATGAACATCATCCAAAGCTGCTATCTGTATACCAAATATAAACAGTATGATTTGAAAAGTAGCTGAGTAAATAAGAGATATTAAGAACTTTGAGGTAACACTTTGACATAAAATTTCCAAGTCTGTGTGACCTTGACCTAGGGCAGACAGAGTGCTGAATAAAATTTTGGAGCAATATCTATAATCATGCCAAATAGAAAGTAAATCCATGCAAGGATTTAGAAATTAAGAGACCTTAAAAACTTAGATGCAAAACTTTAACATAAATATTTCTTAGTCTGTGACCTTGACCTCTAGGTCATAAGCAGGGGTGGGAATGGTGGCGAATAAAATTTTGGATCATGCCAAATATAAAGTAACTCCATGCAAGGATTTAGAAATAAAGAGATCTTAAAAACTTTGAGGCAAAACTTTCAAATAAATTTCTAAGTCCATGACCTTGCCCTCCAGGTCATAAGCAGGGGTGAGGATAGTGCCGAATAAAATTTTGGATCAATATCTATAATCATGTCAAATATAAAGTAAATCCATATAATGATTTAGAAATTAAAAACTTTAACGCAAAAATTTCTAAGTCTATGACCTTGACCTTTAGGTCATAAGCAGCGGTCGGGGCAGTGCCAAATAAAATTTTGGACCAATATCTATTATCATACCAAATACACAGTAAATCCGAGCAAGGATTCAGATATTAAGAGATCTTAAATACTTTGACGTAAAACTTTAACATAAAATTTCTAAGTCCTTGACCTTTACTTATAGGTAATGAGCAGGGTGTGGATAGGGCTCAATAAAATTTTGGACCAACATCTATAATTATACCAAATATAAACTAAATCCATCAGAGGATTAAGAAAATATGAGGTCTTAAAAACTTTGACATAAAACTTTAACATTTTTGTTAATGCCGCCGCCTGCGCAAACGCCGACGCCAGGGGAAGTGCAATAGCTCTTCCTGAACTTTCACCACCATGGTGGCCATCTTGGAGTTTGCATAGGAACCGTTAAGCTATTTTTGATCTACAACTCACCGCGATGCTTCCTACCAATTTTCAAGTCAATTGGCCTTTTTGTTCAGGAGAAGAAGCGAAAAATAGATTTTTAAGATGGCCGCCATGGTGGCCATCTTGGATTCTCATTTGGAACGATTTTACCTACTTTTGATCTCTAAGATATCTTGATGCTTCTTACCAAGTTTCAAGTCAGTTGGCCTTTTGGTTCAGGAGAAGAAACGAAAAAAAGATTTTCAAGATGGCCACCACAAGGGGCATTTTGGATTTCTGATCAGAACAATTTTAGCTATTTTTGATCTGCAAGTCACCCCGATGCTTCCTACTGAGGTTCAAGTCAATTGGCCATTCGGTTCAGGAGAATAAGCAAAAAATAGATTTTCAATATGGCTGCCATGGCGGCCATCTTGGGTTTCGGATCAGAATGATTTTAGCTATTTTTATTCAACAAGTCAACCCGAAGCTCCCTACCAAGTTTTGAGACAATTGGCCCATGGGTATAGGAGGAGTAGGCTTTTAAAGCAACTTGTTGATGCTGTACGAAACATGACAGGCGCGGGATGACAGACATTGACCAATCACAATAGTTCACCTTGAACACTTCATGCTCAGGTGAGCTAATAATATGTGAGATTACTGACAGAATAATCTCAATGAGATTAATGGCATGTTGTCAGAAATCTCAATGGGATTACTGACATGTCATCAGATTAATTTTAGTGAGATAATTGATAGGTCATCGGAATAATCTCAGTGAGATTATTGACATGTCATCAAAATAATCTAAGTGAGATTACTGACATGTTATCTAGTGTTTCCCTCAGCCCCTTTTTCGCATGGCTACTAATGAATTATCATTCCGATGTGCTAAGCCTGCTAGCTGGTTCTCAGTAGCTCTGGTGTGAATTGATTGGTAATGGAATCAGTCTGTATGAAATGGGTGGGACTAATGCCACAGTTAAAAGTCAAATCTACTGACGGTTAATTTTATCTAAAATCAAGCAATCCCTATTGTATGGCTGTTTTGATGTAATTTCTGCTGCATAAAATGGCTGACATAATATGCAGACAACATGACCAGTTTTGCAATTTCTGAATGGACCAACTGCTTCAAAATTTGTTTTAATTAAAGCACTAGTAAAGCAGCTTCAGGCCAGATGTAACATTTTTTTTTCACCCAGTTCTTCAATTAATTCAGGAAAACAACTCACTAGTAACTGACACTGGACCAGTAGACAGACATTTTAATTCATCCTAACGCATATGGATAGTTTTAAACTTAGATAATGATTTAAACAGCACATTAAAGCATCATAGTGTTTGTGTTGTGGTCTTATGGCCCAGCCAACCCACTGGGGTCATGTCAAGTGTGGTCTGTTTACCTAACCACACGTATACTGGGCATGCTTAGTCCTCTAAGCAGTTAACCAGTATTGTGCACATTCTTTTGCCATAAACAGACAACTGTCCTTGAATCAGCGAAGGAAGAGAATGACCATAGAAAATATTTCATGATCAACTTTCACAAAAGAATGTTGCCACCCTCTGGACACGCATAATCTCAGCAGGATCAGACAATCTTAAAATAATCTTGGGTTCTGACTGAGGGAGGTGTTCCAATGATAAGAAAAATATCCATGGCCTGAGTAGGGTTCACACACAGAGGATAAACAGCATTAGCCCACAACTCATAGCTCCATGTAAGAGGGAAAATTATTTCTCCACATAAGAAGATGTTATAGGTACTCATTAGAAGTGCCCTCAGTGAGGCACTTATAAGAGTATGCACAACATATGTTTACGTGGAGAAATAAGAAAAATATCAACAATTTTTGCTTGAAACTAGTGCCTTCTCTTGTGCTATGACAACTGTTATTTTTCCATAAACACAATTTTTTTGTGCAAAAAAAAAAATATATTATTTACAAAAGTGATAACAACAATAAAAAAAAATTACCACCAAAGTCTGTTACACTACAACCTCTGTATAAGACTGTTCATTATAACAAGGTTTTGGATATAACATGGTTCAAAGATGGATCCCAAAAATGTATAGATTATATTGAAAAAATGACCATAAATGGTCATTTTTCAATATAATCTATACATTTTTGTTTGGATATAACACGGTTGTTTAACTAACACGGTTTATGCTATGGACCCTAACAATAGTGTTATAAAGAGGTTGTGGTGTACTTACTGATGCATCACTGTCTGGAGGTAGCGTTGTATTTGAACTGTTACCAGCTGGTAGGGGAGAATATGTCACTGTATTTGAGCCAATTGTTCCATTTTGTATACCATTTTTAGTCTTCTCAATTTCCTTGTAAGCATACTCAACAATTATTTCAATACACCATGGTCCAATAAATGCTAGAAGATCACCACAAAGTCGAAATATTCCTCCCAATAACAGCATTGGCCAGAAAGCTCGAAGATAGATTTTATGGAGGGATGGCTGTGTTCCTTTCTCTTCAGCTTTCTCCTACAATGGAAGTAACAGCCAATTATAAATCAACATCATGATGTATGCAGCAAGCATAGAGCCATAGACCCAGATCATTATCTTTCCAGACTGAACAAATGTATACTGTTTGCTCATAATTTTTAATGTATGTGCATTACAATAGTGACAAGCATAGGGCCCTGATCAGAATGTGTGGATACCTAGGCTGAGCTGAGTATATGTTGCTTGCATACATCATAACATAAATTTCTGATTCAAACACCAAATAAAGAGGGGGTGGACAGGGGGGTAGGCATTCCCCACTTCCCTCCCCCCTTACCCCCACTTCCCTCCCCCCCTTTCCCCCACTTCCCTCCCCCTTTACCACCACTTCCCTCCCCCAAGCAAACTATTCCCTCCCCTAAATCAGAATTTTTAATATCCCCAATGCTATAATTAAATTTAAACATTATGCAATATACATTCATGCAGATTTTGACCCCAAACTACACCCCTAATTTTTGCCCCCAAATCGGTATTTCCTTAGTATTTGCACCCTGTTTACAGAATAGCTAAATATTTGCACCCTCCATTTCAAAAGTCTGTGTAACTATCACAAGGTGGTGGGCCTTGATCCGGTCTTAAACTGGTCAAGAATAATAATGTGGTGGGCCTAGGTCCGAGCCCAAACTGATCCTAAATGGCACAAAAACAGTTGTATTAATCACTGAAATCAAAACTCAAGAATACCATTAAAATCTGCATCTTCTTTTAATATTTTTTGATAAGCATGGTCCCACACTTGGGGGTCAGTGAGAACAATAATCTTTTTTTGAGGTTTTCTCAAATTAAATTTCTAACAAAAAGTGTTAGTGTGTGGTGGATGACAAAACACGGACACGGACTCATGGACTTACGGACCTAGTGACAATACACGGACTGCATAACAAAATACGGACCAGTTATTCACGGATCTCTTGACAAACCATGGGCCTTCAATTGATTGACGACAACCCATAGACCTATTATTCACAGACGACAAAACACGGACCGTTATTTAAATTAAGGACACGGAATTTTTATTGGTCCATAAGTCCGTGAATGGTCAGTGTTTTGTCACCGGGCAACATTTGATTGATTTGACTGAGTTCGGGTTTAACGACAGGTCAACCCTTGTTGGCCATTTTGTGTCGTCTCCCAGAGAAAGGGAGAAGAGAAATAGGAGATAGTAAAGGAGATGAAAGAGAGGGACAGGGGAGAAAGGAAAATGAATGAAAGTGAAGAAACTGAAGAAATACAAGAATGCCGCGGAAGGCGTCATCGCACCTGCTGGCGCAAAAGTCACAGGAGCCTCAATCAGAATGTGGTTATTAAATAAGTTTATTTCATTCTTAGCAGTGCTTACTTGGAAAACTGGGTTGAAAAAAATGTAGACAAAGTGCCTAGTGGGGCACATATATTCCAGGCCAGTCCCATTCCCTCTAATGGCTATATCTTCAGCACCGACTTTTTGTATCATACAGCCCAATGATAATGGAACGTTGACGTAAAATGTGTAAAAGTCACTGGAGCATGAAATATAGGTCAAGGTCACGGGTCAAGGTACCTGCTAATTCAGTACATCAAGGAGAAGCACGATGCAAGGTATGGTGGTTGTAGGCCTTATAGTTGAGGAGTTATCAAACATCAACGTAAAATGTGTCAAATATAGGTCAAGGTCACTGGGTCAAGGTACCTGCCAAGCCAGGGCAATGAGGTGAAGCACTATGCAAGGTTTAGTGGTTGTAGGTCTTATATTTGAGGAGATACCGAACATCAATATAAAATGTGTCAAAGTCACTGGAGTGCACAATATAGGTCAAGGTCACCAGGTCAAGGTACCTGTCGAGTCAGTACATCGAGAAGAAGTGCTATATAAGGTTTGGTGGTTGAAGGCCTTACAGTTGAGAACATATGGAAGGGTGACCTAAAAGGTGTAAAAGTCAATGGAGCGTGAAATATAGGTCAAGGTCACCCAGTCAAGGTACCTGCAGAGTCCGTACATTGAGGAGAAGCACTATGCAAGGTTTGATAGTTGTAGGCCTTATAGTTGAGGAGATATTGAACGTTGACGTAAAATGTGTAAAAGGCACTGGAGCTCAAAATATAGGTCAAGGTCACCGGGTCAAGATACCTGCCAAGTCAGTACATTTAGGAGAAGCACTATGTAAGGTTTGGTGGCTAGAGGTCTTACACTTGAGGAGATCTGGAACGTTGATGTAAATTATGTCAAAGTCACTGCAGCCAAAATATAGGTCAAGGTCACCAGGTCAAGGTATCTGCTAAGTCAGTACATTGAGGAGAAGCACTTTTCAAGGTTTGATGGTTGTAGGCCTTATAGTTGAGGAGATATCGAACGTCGACGCAAAATATGTCAAAGTCACTGGAGCGCAAAATATAGGTCAAGGTCACCGGGTCAAGGTACCTGCCAAGTCTGTACATCTAGAAGAAGCATTATGCAAGGTTTGGTAGTTGTATGCCTTATAGTTGAGAAGATCTGGAATGTCAACGTAAATTGTGTCAAAGTCAATGGAGCGCAAAATATAGGTCAAGGTCACTGGGTCAACATATCTGTCAAGTCAGGAGGTCAGGGAGATGTGTCATGCAAGGAATGATGGTTGTTGTAGAATTGTAGTTGATTAGAATACTAACTTTGACGTAAATGTCGAACTTCGACATAACAGAACTGTTAAGAGACAGACAGACGGACGAACGGACAGACGAATGGAAAAGCGGGCACCTATGTCGCAAAGTCAGGAGGTCAGGGAGATATTTCATACAAGGTTTGATGGTTGTTTAGTCTTGTAGTTGATTAGAATACATGTACTAACTTTGACATAAATGTCGAACGTCGACATAACAGAACTGTTAAGAGACGGACAGACGAACAGACAGACAAATGGAAAAGTGGGCACCTGTGTTGCAAAGTCAGGAGGTCAGGGAGATGTTTCATGCAAGGTTTGATGGTTGTTTAGTCTTGTAGTTGATTAAAATACTAACTTTGACATAAATGTCGAACTTCGACATAGATGTTGACAGACGGACTGACGAATGGACAGACATACGGAAAAGCGGACGCCTATGTTGCAAAGTCAGGAGGTCAGGGAGATGTTTCATGCAAGGTTTGATGGTTGTTTAGTCTTGTAGTTGATTAGAATACTAACTTTGACATAAATGTCGAACATCGACATAAATGTTGACAGACGGACGGACTGACGGACGGACGGACAGAAAATCGGATGCCTATATCGCACCCTGCTACAAGCAGGTGTGATAAAAAGCATTCCCCTCTACCTTTACCTGCTGCAAGGATAGCAGGCCTTGCCCAGCTATAAGCCAATATCAGTTACACGATACCTTTGCCTCACCCCATCACCCCACTGGATGGTGTTTGGAACACCTATCAGAAAATTCATGTTGGATCTTGAAGTGTGTGTGTGTGTGTGTGTGTGTGTGTGTGTGTGTGTGTGTGTGTGTGTGTGTGTGTGTGTGTGTGTGTGTGTGTGTGTGTGTGTGTGTGTGTGTGTGTGTGTGTGTGTGTGTGTGTGTGTGTGTGTGTGTGTGTGTGTGTGTGTGTGTGTGTGTGTGTGTGTGTGTGTGTGTGTGTGTGTGTGTGTGTGTGTGTGTGTGTGTGTGTGTGTGTGTGTGTGTGTGTGTTTTGAACAGTGCAAAAGTCCTTATCCAACAATGAGCAAATAAAATGATTGTCTACGGCAGATGGATAATTATTTCTAAAAATGTGGATTGCCACCGACAACGGCTTTTTTGTGAATTTTCGGAATCAAAGGGAAGTAATCAACTAGAGATAAACTGAAATCGGATGTAAACGAAATCAATGTAAACCACAGTTGGCGGAACACTCCTAGTCGGTGAAGTGAAATCAATGCCAGATTCATTGTAAACATACCTGAATTTACTTTAATTCGTCTATTAGACACTTCTGATACCCAGTTACTGCATTGCAATACATAACATGAGGGCCATGATGGCCCTGTAATGCTCACCTGTGCAACATAGCACTTTGAGAACCTGATCTAGAACTGATCAAGGCAAACATTCTGATCAAAGTTCAAAATGATTATATTAACAAGTTAGACAATGTAGCATGTCTAATGGACTGTGAAATAAAGGTCAAGGTCAAATATGGATGACTGCACTCAAGAGGCCATGCTAAGATGTATGTACATGTATGTACTAAGTATCACTGGCTGTAGGAGCAACACTGACCTAAACACAAACACTTCACAAGTACCAAATATCACTCTGTAGGACCAATAATTACTGAGAAACTGACCTAAATGGAAAAACTTAAGAGAGTCACTGGACAGAAAACTATACATCACCTTGAAATCATCAAGACAAACATTTTGAGCAAGATTCATGATGATCACTTCAAGAAGGTGACCTCTAGAGCATCAACAAGGCTTTCCTTCGATTTGGCCAGGTGAACTAGTTTTTTATATCAAGTGACCCAGTTTTAAACTAGACCTAGAAATCATCAAGACAAACATTTTGAGCAATATTTATGATGATTATTTCAAAAATGTGACCTCTGGAGTGTTAACAGTTTTCTGCTGATTTGGCCAGATCGCCTAGTTTTTGACCCCATGTGACCCAGTTTCAAACTGACCTAGAAATCATCAAGACAAACATTCTGAGCAAGATTCATGATGATTGCTTCAAAAATATGACCGCTAGAGTGTTAACAAGGTTTTCTGCTGATCTGGCCCGGTGACCTAGTTTTTGACCCCAAGTGACCCAGTTTTGAACTTGACCTAGATTTCATAGTGGCAAACATTCTAAGTTTATTCAAGATTGGGTCACAACTATGACCTCTGATTTGGGCAGGTGACCTAATTTCTAACCCCAAGTGACCCAGTTTCAATCCTGACCTAGAAATCATCAAGACAAACATGCTGAGCAAGATTCATGATTATTGCTTGAAAAATGTGACCGCTAGAGTGTTAACAAGGTTTTCTGCTAATCTGGCCAGGTGACCTAGTTTTTGACCCCAGGTATCCCAGTTTCAAAGCTGACCTAAAAATCATCAAGACAAACATTTTGAGCAAGATTCATGATGATTGCTTCGAAAATGTGACCGCTAAAGTGTTAACAAAGTTTTCTGCTGATTTGGCCCAGTGACCTAGTTTTTGACTCCAAGTGACCCAGTTTCGAATTTGACCTAGAACTCATCAAGAAAAACGTTTTGAGCAAGATTCATGATGATTGCTTGAAAAATGTGACCACTAGAGTGATAACAAGATTTTACGCTGATTTGGCCAGGTGACCTAGTTTTTGACCCCAGGTGTTCCAGTTTCAAACTTGACCTAGAAATCATCAAGACAATTATTTTGAGCCAGATACATGATGATTGCTTAAAAAATGTGACCGCTGGAGTGTTAACAAGGTTTTCTGCTGATTTGGATCGGTGACCTAGTTTTTGACCCCACGTGACCCAGTTTCAAACCTATCTCAGAACTCATCAAGACAAACATTTTGAGCAAGATTCATGATTATTGCTTCAAAAATGTGACCGCTAGAGTGTTAACAAGGTTTTCTGCTGATTTGGCCCGGTGACCTCGTTTTTGACACCATGTGACCCAGTTTCGAACTTGACCTAGAAATCATCAAGACAAACATTTTGAGCAAGATTCATGATTATTGCTTCAAAATTGTGACCGCTAGAGTGTTAACAAAGTTTTCTGCTGATTTGGCCCGGTGACCTAGTTTTTGACCCCAAGTGACCCAGTTTCAAACTTGACCTAGAAATCATCAAGATCAACATTCTGAGCAAGATTCATGATGATTGCTTCAAAAATGTGACCGCTAGAGTGTTAACAATGTTTTCTGCTGATTTGGCCCGTGACCTAGTTTTTGACCCCAAGTGACCCAGTTTCGAACTTGACCTAGAAATCATCAAGAAAAACATACTGAGCAAGATTCATGATGACTGCTTCAAAAATGTGACCGCTAGAGTGTTAACAAGGTTTTCTGCTGATCTGGCCCGGTGACCTAGTTTTTGACCCCAAGTGACCCAGTTTTGAACCTGACCTAGATTTCATAGTGGCAAACATTCTAAGTTTCATCAAGATTGTGTCATAACTATGACCTCTAGAGTGTTAACAAGTTTTTCCTTTGATTTGACCTGGTGACCTAGTTTTTGATCCCAAGTAACCCAGTATCAAACTTGACCTAGATTTCATAGAGGCAAACATTCTGAGCAAGTTTCATCAAGATTGGGTCAAAACTATGACCTCTAGAGTGTTAACAAGTTTTTCCTTTGATTTGACCTGGTGACCTTGTTTTTGACCCCAAGTAACCCAGTATCAAATTTGACCTAGATTTCATAGAGGCAAACATTCTGACCAAGTTTCATCAAGATTGGGTCAAAATTGTGACCTCTAGAGTGTTAACAAACTAATTGTTGACAACGAACGACGGACGACGGACATAGGGTGATGACAAAAGCTCACCCTGAGCTTTTGCTCAGGTGAGCTAAAAATAGAGTTAAATCGGTAAACTACAACAAATTTTGGTATAGCCCCTGCCCCCAAAATTTCCCTACCCCCGCCCCCTCTTCCCCCATCCCCCACCCTCTATCCCCCATCCCCTGCCCCCTTTACCCCCATTCCCTGCCCCTTCTACCCCATCCCCAGCCCCTCTTATCCCCGTTTCCCCGCCTCCCCTGTCCACCCTCTCAATAAAAACTATTTCTTAAATTTTCCATGTCAAAATATTAAAATGAAGTTTTTTAAAAGTAAAACATATTTTAATGAGTAATACTTAACCTATAGATAATGTGCTATTCTATTCTGTTATTCACCCCCTCCACAGAAAAAACAACCTTTCAGTCGTTATAAAGTCTTAATTCAGAAGGTCCCTTTAAACAGTTACCTGTATGACGTAGTTCCTCCCGCTCAAATGATCACGTGTCAGTTTCTTTTATGTGTAAAACAATACACAATTAGGAGAAAGGAGCGAGGGAAGGGAGGTGGGACGATAAATACTTATCTATAGGTTAAGTATTACTCGTTAAAATATGTTTTACTTTTAAAAAACTTCATTTTAACTTCGTAATACATTAACCTATAGATAATGTGCTAGAATTTGTAGAATAGGAGGGAGGATTTCTCCTAATAAGTTAGTCCCAACTTCTGAATTAAGGCTTATTAAAAAGATTTATTTATTTATTTTATTTTTTTTTTTTTTTTATATATATATAATGAGGACATAATTAGTGCTTAAGGCAATAATAAGATCCTTTAACCAAGGATAAAGTAATCCAGGGTTAACATATATATATAATAAAGATATAATTAGTACCTCTCTAGTATAGCATCAGGTCTAGGGGGGCTGTTGACGTTGTCTACACATCCATAGCTGATTGCTGTTGGCCCCCCACCACTTTTTGGGCCACTACAATGGGGCCCAAACTTTGGAGATTCTGTGCTTGTTGAGACATGTCTCTGAGATAGAATTTGGCAAAAGTTGATGAACTATTCCAAACCGCTGCTTGAAGTATATCATTGAGAGGAACTTTGTCGAAGAAAGCCCAAGAAGAGGAAAGAGCTCTAACTTCATGAGCTTTGATTTTAAGGAAAGAGATATCTCGTTTAGTGAGTTTCCTATAGGCAAGTTTAACAGTGTAAGATATCCATCTCGAGATAGTATCTTTAGAAATATCCTTATTGCCTTTAATAGGAAGAAAAAGTCTAGTTCTATTTTGGCGATAAGAGCTAGTCATTTTGAGATAGAATTTCAGAGCCCTAACGGGGCAAAGAAGTCTGTCAGTATGTTCCCATTTACATATTCGAGCAAGACTAGGAACAACAATAGGATCTGGTTTAACAGAAGGAAGCTGGTTTTTTGCTAAAAAACCAGATTTAAGAATCAAGGAAACTGAACCATCAGATTGATTAAATCTTAAATGTTGTGAATCCATAGCTAGAGCATGTATTTCACTACACCTTTTAGCAGTGGCAAGAGCTAAGAGAAAGGCTGTCTTAATAGTAACGTGAAATTTAGAAGCCTTATCAAGAGGTTCAAAAGGTGGTTTTTGTAGACATACTAAAACCCACGATAAGTCCCATTTAGGTGTAAGAGATCTTTGTACTGGTCGTTGAAGTTCAAAGGATCTGATAAGTTCAGATAAAACTGGATTAGATCCGATTCTATTACCAGTTTTGAATTTTAAAGTGTTAGAGATCATAGATCTATAACCTTTAATAGTACTAATCTGACATTTCTTTTCCGAAAAAAAAAAAAAATTAAGAAATCGGCTATAACTGTAATAGGGGCCGAGATCGGATTAACCTTTTTTGTATGACACCAATTAGAGAAGATGGTCCATTTTGCATCGTAGACTTTTTGTGTAGATGCTCTTCTTGATCTGGAGACAAAATCTGCAACGTTTTGTGAAAATTTCTTATCTCTGATTGATTGTTTGATAACTCCCAAGCGTGAAGGTCGAGAATTGGGAGGTTTTGATGTACAAATCTTCCTTTGGATTGAGTCAGTAGTCTTGGAATTAGTGGCAGACGAATCGGAGCTGACACTAACAGAAGAAGAAATTCTGAGAACCACTGTTGTTGTGGCCAGAACGGAGCTATGAGAACTATTCTGCACTGATGTTGTCGGATTTTCTCTAGAACAGCAGGTATCAGAATAAAAGGAGGAAAAGCATATGCATGAAGATGATTCCAGTCCATGGACAGGGCATCTATCGCTAGTGCTTTGTAGTCTTGTACTGGAGAGACATATAATGGGAGTCTGTGGTTGAATCTTGTCGCAAACAGATCCACATTTGGGAAGTTGAGCATCTGGAATACTGAATTCGCAACTGTTTGATCCAGAGCCCATTCTGTCTTGATAGGTTTGTCTAGTCTTGAGAGGCGGTCTGCAAGAATGTTGAATTTGCCTGGGATGTGACGTACTCTGATAACTATGTCTTGTTCCAGGCACCAATTGAGTTGAACTTCTATGCAAAGATTGGGGGAATGAGTGCCACCCTGTTTGTTGATATATGAGACCACCGTTGTGTTGTCTGTGGATATCATGATGCAAGAATGGTGAATAAATGTTTTGGCTTGTTTCAGTGCTAATCGTATGGCCATCATTTCTAACATATTGATATGGAGCTGGGATTGGTTTTCTGTCCAGCAACCATGAAAGGACAGTGTTGTCGGCTCTAAATGAGCTCCCCATCCGTAATGACTGGCATCCGTATAAAGGAAGAATTTGGGGTCTGGAGGATGGATAGAAGTCCCTGTCTCGAATCGAATGGGGTTTATCTACCATTGTAAGTGAGATCGAATCATGCCGTTTATCGAGATCGGGTGATCGAGAGGAAGAATATGAGGTTTCCAGACTGACAGCAGGCACATCTGAAGAGGACGTAAGTGCAGTCTGCCCAGGAGAACAAGGTCTGCTGCAGCACTGAGTTTGCCCAAAAGAGAAAGGAAAGTTCGTGCCGATACATGTTTTGCTGACATTATTTTCTTGATTGTTAGAATTAGGTTCTGTACACGATCCGCTGGAACCCTGACTAAATTTTGTTGCGTCAGAAATTCCATACCTATGAAGGTGAATTTCTGAGCAGGAAAGAGATCTGACTTCTTGAGATTTGGCAGAAAACCTAGGCTTTGAATAGTTTGAATGCAAATCTTTGTCTGAGTAATCAGACGGTTGTGAATCAGATTTTTTATCAGCCAATCGTCTAGGTATGGAAAAACTGATATGGCACGTTGGCGTAGAAAAGCTGCAATAACGTCCATCAGTTTCGAGAAAATTAACGGACTTAGGGACATTCCGAACGGTAGGGCCGAAAAGTGATATACTTGATCTTCGTGTACAAAGCGAAGATACTTCCTGGATTGACGATGTATCGGCACATGTAGATATGCATCTGTTAAATCTATGGAGACAGCCCAATCGTTGAGTCTCATCTACCGATTTGACTGTTTCCATTTTGAATGCTTGTTTCTCTATGTAACGGTTTAATAAAGACAGGTCTAATATTAAACGAAACTTTCCGTTCTTTTTTGGCACAAGGAATATCCGGGAATAAAAGCCGGGAGTTTCCGGATTCTGTACCCTTTCCACTGCCCGTTTGTTGAGAAGATTTTCGATCTCTTCTCTGAGAAACGGGGAGGAGGATTGACTCATTCTGATCGGAACAGATGACAAAGGAGGAATTTTGATGAATGGTATCCTGAATCCGTTTCGTACGATAGAGAGGACCCATTTGTTGTCTGTTATTTCCTCCCATTTTTCCGCAAAATGGGCCAATCGTCCTCCCACTGGAATGTCCGCGAGCAGAAGAGCAGGCAGTGGAAAGGGCGGGCCTTCATAATCTTGCGGAGGAAGAGGCAGGTTTAGAGGAGGGGAACTGACCGATGTTACCAGTCCTCTTGATATTATCTTTCTTAATGTGAGAAGATGAGCTTTGAGGAATATTTTTGGACCTATACGACTGCGTAGGTTTAGGTCTGGATGTTGTTTGTTTAGCAGGATATTTAGGTATCTTGAAAGCTCTGCTCTGCGAAGGAGGCTTATAAGAATGAGATTGTGACTGAATGGATGTAGAAGCTAGAAACCTTTGCTGTTGAGCTTCGAAGTTTGATTTAGCTATTTCTTTTATCCTGCCGTCAAATAAGGATTTTGAGTTAATAGGAGCGTTCCTTAACTCGTATGTGGAATTGTCGAGTAGTAGTTTAGACGAAGCTAGGGCTGCGTCCCTCCTAGCTTGGAATAATTCAGTAGTTAAAAGTGTAAACATGGCAGTAGCATGTTTAATCGATTTGGCTACGGCCTCCAGAAGTCTGGAAAGGGCCGCAACCGACATCGATTCCTGTTGTAATGAAAGGAAGGCAGCTGAAGAAAATAGATCAGCATGAGAATTAATAGCGACTAGTTTTCTAGCCTTCCTTTCCCATGCTTCTAGATTCTTGAGCAGAATAGAAGCTCTTCCTTTATTAGAAATGTCTAGGAGCGACGCATCCGCTTCTAATTGAGGGATATTATCAGTTGGCAAATATTGGTTTTGGCTCTTGTAGAATTTAGTCGGAGCAAGAGCCGAAACCAAGCTTTGCGGGCAAATCCAATCTCTTGAACATTTGTCCGATTCTAGTCTATTTTGAATATATTTTGTTGGATTTTGTACTAATTTGGATTGTGGGAGAACAAGTAATGGAGTGGAACGAGACTCCATTAATTGTTCGATCCCAGAGAGAGGTTTTAATGGAGCTTGATCCTGCTGAGTTTTGGGGCATAACTCAGGAGGAAGAAGCCGGAAGACCTCGTTAATCGCACGATCAAATGACCAGACTTCGGATTCAGTTTCCGAATCTGACTCCTTATTCTGTTGAGTGAGATTCGGCTGAATCTGATCGTAATTAATAGGTTGATTAGTGATTGGACTAAAATTAGTCTCCTCAGGTTGTATTAGAGTTGGCGTTTGAACAACCTGGGGAGATTTATGAGCCCTTGTATGTCTACCAATGTCAAGTTGAGATTGGGAGGAATTTGATGAAGAAGAAGGCGTCATCGATCGTCTTCTTCTCTTTTTATGAGAGTGCTTAGATCTCTTTGAATTTTTCTTTCCCTGAGAAGAACTCAAAGAGTCTGATCTGGAAGTAGAGATAGAAGAAGAGGACGATCGATGTCTTCTTCTCTTTTTAGATTTATGCTCTCTTTTTGACTGATCCTTCCTTGAAGGTCTGGAGATAGATAAATCATTTGAATTAGGAGGCTCAATCATTACACTTGGATCTGAGACCTGCGAAAAATCAGGTTCGAGTGGAATAATCTGTCTAGAGGAAGAAGCTGGATTAGGAAGTTCTAGTCTATCAGAACATTCGTAACCAGGAATAAAGACATTGGATAGTCTGTGGACACTACCATGTGAAATATGGCTACTTATGGACGGAGCGTAGCTTTGTACAGGCACATTTATAGGAATATAACCAGGCGGAATTTGTGTTTGTAGGTCATACGCGAATGACTGTAAACCAATGCCTGGTTGACTGGAGCCTAGTTGACTGGTGCCTGGTTGACTGGTGGCTGGTTGACTGGTGACTGGTTGACTGGTGACTGGTTGACTGGCGACTGGATGACCGGTGACTGGATGAACGGAGATAAGTTGCCCAGTGACTGGGTGACTGGTTGACTGGTGACTGGTGACTGGTGGGCTTAGTGCCCGGTCAGACTCTTAAGTCCGCCAGGCTGCCACCTTGATGGGTCCTTCCCCGAGCAGTAAAGCTATGAGGGGCGGTGCTCCCATCAACTGTCCCGTTGTCAGACATGTCTGACTGGGACTTCTTGGATTTCTTTGATTTCTTCTGTTTTCTCTTCTGCGTCATAACTGATTTTCTAGTAGCATGAAGGCGTCTTCTTTCTGCTAGGTTCCAAACTTTTTCTGTCCAGGAACTACAAATATAACACGGAGAGATACGTGTGCAAGAATTACAAGTTAGACAAGATAAATGTGTATCCCATTTAGCTTTTAAATGGCCACAGTTGCTGCGGGCGAAATGCATCGACTGACGCGGAAACAAAGGAAGAAATTTAACATTGAGAAAACAAGAAATCTAAGATCGATATTTCGAAAATAAGTACATAGATAGTAGAAGGAGTGAATATAGAACCAGAGAAAGTCAAGGATATAAAAATTTTAACCGTGTAGAATAATTTTAATCCATTTTTTCTAACACAGAATAATAATCCTTGAACATTCAAAGTCCACAGAAAAGAAACTGACACGTGATCATTTGAGCGGGAGGAACTACATCATACAGGTAACTGTTTAAAGGGACCTTCTGAATTAAGACTTTATAACGACTGAAAGGTCGTTTTTTCTGTGGAGGGGGTGAATAACAGAATAGAATAGCACATTATCTATAGGTTAATGTATTACAAAGTTAAAATTGCCTTGCTGAGGCAATGCTAAGAAATGCTACACATTTTTACATGGAAATAAGGAAGTTAATGAGAAACATCTTACCATATTTACCAAATGCATTTGGGCAGACAGGCCTGAGAAAACAGTGTAGACCCAGATAAGACACCACAGAATGTGGCCTCTCATCAGGGTCTAAACTGTTTGCCACTCATCCAGCCATTTTAGATACAACATCGGGTAATAAATTGTACTTATTCAAATTTTAGAACAAGTATGGCAAGGAGCTGAGTTGTCCAAATACTTAGGGTAAATACTGTACACTGTATCTGGTGCCGTTATATATAATACATGTATGTTTACCCTCAATACTGGGACACCTTAACCCCTTACCATACCTGTCAAAACATTTAAAGACTGCATTTCACTATCTGTTGATGTGTCTAAAAACTGCTAGATGAGAGGCAAACAGTGCAGACCCTGGTCAGATGCCACATTCTAAAGCATTTGATCTCAGTCCACACTGTTTTGGTCAGGCCTGTCTGTCCTAATACAAAGAGTAAATACAGAAGTTTGAAGTACATGCAGCTCTAAATCTCCCATCCAGTTGCCAATGAGATTATTATGTACTTATGTGATGGAAAATATATCAAAACCATTTGATGTTTAGCACTCTGGGTAAAAATTTCAGCAGACAATATTTTGAAATATTTTTCTTATTTTTCCCAGAAAACAGGTTTAACATTTCATGCAATTTGCATGAAACATCCAATTCTGTTTTCTGGAAAAAATAAGAAAAATATCAAATTTGTAGTCTGCTGAATTAGCCAAGAGAGTGGTACAACTAGTACAATTAGTAAGTGACAAACATCTGACTAATGATACGCTTTTGTATGAATTATGTGGATGACGTACAAATGAACAAGCCTATACTATAAGCTTACATAAGCCATCGCTTCAGGTGAGCTAAAAATGGCAGATAAAAATTGATGACCATCCTAGACCACCTCTACAGCATCCATAGCTACTTCACTATGTGATCATGACAGGTCACAGCTCAGGGCAGGATATATTCTCAGTTGGTTTATATTATATGAAAAAGATAAATGGCGGGAAATTCGACAATCATCTGAGGTCATCCCTTACCCACCAACACCTAACAATGTATTTAACAGTTACTGGTAAAGTGTCAAGGTTTGATGCAGTATACACCTTTTTCACACGGCAGCCCCTCTGGCATCTCAGATGTCTCAGATGGGAGCTCATTTGAGGTCAAGAGTACTGATACCCTTGTCAAACTAAAGTAATTGAGCAGGGGCGCCAGTATACCCAGACCAGCTCCACCACTTAGGCTAATGCAAAAATTCTAAATTTGTATCCTTGATCAGTGATCAGCAAAAGCTGAAGGATGTTGTCCAACAAACCAGGCATCCAGAAATAATGCTTACTACATATCAAATGGAAGTTTTTGGAAATATAAGGAAAGAAAAACTTAACCCTGGTCCAGTTGAACCCTGATATATCCTGCCTTTGCAAACAGTGTAGATCCAGATCAGTTGGCTTCTTCAGAAGCCAACTGATCTGGAGTTACACTGTTTGGCACTAAGTATGTAAATTTGTATAAACAACCTGGATCATGTAATCTGACTGGCTGAAAGTCAGAAGTGAGTGTGGCATCTATAATTATTAAGCATTAACATAATTAATTTCTAAGTATGTGACCTTCACTTCTGGTCACCTGTAAGATGACATAAGCACATTGTACATTGTATCTATCCAGTAACAATAGAAATCACATACCATAAATTTCAATTGAAATTTTTCAAGAATATACCCAATGAAGAAAATGAACACAAAGCTTTAGCAGAACTGTTAATAAAATTTCCTTCTATAAAATATGAGCTTACCCTTTCTTCTTCAAATGCCTTCAACAATATCCGGTAGTTTGTTATCGCCTTCTCAGACTGAAAAAATAGCAATGAAAGAATTAAGAGATATACGGTTAAAAGGTACTCTACTGAAAAAGTCTATAGAGTTTCAGTGAAATTGCAATAAAGTTTCAGTGTTTTCAACAGAAGCTCTAAATTTCACTGAAATTTCAAAGAAATTCTAGTGTTCCTTAATCTATCACTAAGACTTCACTGAAATTCCACTGAAATTTCAGTGAACACTGAAACATCAGTGAAATTTCAGTGAACAAACTTAATGATCTCCCTAAATATGATGAGAGTGTCCTCCTTTTGAAAATATGATTGCAAAACCAATTGGTGCCATAATTTGTCACTGGTAAAAAAATCTTTAAATATCCAGAACTGTTTGTTTGTTTCAGCTGTAGAAAGTTTTCTTATCTTAAGTTCTATGTCTAAGTAAAGGTAACAGTGGCCTACTTTTAGTACATGACATACTGTCTTCAACAGATGTACCCATTCACAGAATTTTGGTAAACCTGGAACCATCATATAGTGCAGGAATCTTCATTAGACATTTTTTTGTATAAAAGTAGGTCATAGGTTAAAATACAAAAAAGCGAATGACAATACCCTGCCATTATCTTGTGGCTGGCAGATAACTCTGTCAAAACTAACAAAATTTGCCCATTAGCAATCCTAAAGATGGATCAAACTCCATCAAGAAATGAGGGAGTTTTTTTAGTTTTTAGCTTTTGTAATTGTCAACATGTGCGCTGCCATTTTGAATAATTAATGTGGGACTAAAAAATTCTAAAATGACATTAAAACTTTCTGTTAGACAGAAAACAATGCAATTTTAGAGAAAATAAGTTGCTATTATACCAAAGAAGACATACATTGTATGCAGAAAGATAACATTTGATGTTTTTGCTTATGTGAGTTTTTCAGTTTATGCATATTTTATTAGGAGCAAATGACCTCACAAACAACAATGACAGCCTTGTTTGAAATCTTCAAATACCCATAACTTTCTCAATTTTCAACTGATTTTGATAAAACTTGCATCAATTTTCTCAGCTAATGTAGATCTTTAACTGTAAACAGATTATTAATTTTGTGAGTGTTTTGCTTTAACATTCTTTTATGCAAACTTGGCAGATGACAAATAGGTGTTTTTACTGTTTTAGCTTTTAAAAGCTTGTGCTTGACAATACTCCCACACTTGCCCTCCATCAGACATTTCTTCCTGTCATCTAACGAAAATATTGTCCATGGTATATCTCTTATACTGTAGGGACTAGGATTTCCAAATTGGCTGGATTAGTACAATATAGTATTTTAACCCTAGTCCTGCTGAACCCTGATATGTCCTGCCTTTGCAAACAGTGTACATCCAGATCAGTTGGCTTCTGAAGACTGATCTGGATCTGCACTGTTTGCCATTAAGTATGTGAATTTATATCAACAATCTGGATCAAGTAATCTGATTGGTTGAGAAATTAGAAATGGGTGTGGCATCATAATTTATTCAGCAGGACAAGGGTTAACAATAGTTCAAGTTATTTTATTATTATTAATATTATTATTATTGTTATTTTCAGAGACCTAGCAGATAACAGATTCAGACAAAATGTTAAATCTTCTCTGAAAAACAAAAGTGGTAGACAATTTACATTATAAAACAAACCTTGTTTTCTCAGAAAAAAAAAAACTTTACTAAGCACCTGATAAGAGGAGTAGCCAGATAAATATTTTTCTTATTTCTCCATGAAAAGATATGTTGTGCATGCACCTGTAAAGTTTCATAAATATATTCCATACGGTTTAGGAGTTATGGCCCGGACACAGTTTACTATATGGAACTAAGTCAAGGGCAGATAATTCAAAAACCAAACAAGCAAGAGTTGTCTTCCTTATTCATGACACATCATCTCAAATGTCATGCATGCACCTGTAAAGTTTCATAAATATATTCCATATGGTTAAGGAGTTATTGATCCGACACTGTTTTACTATATGGAACTAAGTCAAGGGCAGATAAATCAAAAACCAAACAAGCAAGAGTTGTCTTCCTTGTTCATGACACATCGTCTCTATGTCATGCATGCACCTATAAAGTTTCATAAATATATTCCATACCATTTAGGAGTTATGGCCCGGACAGGGTTTAATATATATGGAACTACGTCAAGGGCAGATAATTCAAAAACCAAACAAGCAAGAGTTGTCTTCCTTGTTCATGACACATCGTCTCAATGTCGTGCATGCATCTGTAAAGTTTCATAAATATATTTAACATACGGTTTAGGAGTTACATGTATTGTCCCGACACTGTTTACTATATGGAACTAAGTCAAGGGCAGATAATTCAAAAACCAAACAAGCAAGAGTTGCCTTCCTTGTTCATGACCATCGTTTCAATGCCATGCATGCACCTATAAAGTTTCATAAACATATTCCGTACAGTTTAGGAGTTATGGCCCGGACACGATTTACTATATGGAACTAAGTCAAGGGCAGATAATTCAAAAACCAAACAAGCACGAGTTGTCTTCCTTGTTCTTGACACATTGTCTCAATGTCATGCATGCACCTGTAAAGTTTTATAAATATATTCCATACGGTTTAGGAGTTATGGCCCGGACACAAAATTGGACTACGTACTTACGTACACAAGTAAGTACATACGTATGTAAAGGACGGACAAGGGTAACACTTAATGCCCTTCCGCTATTCTTCAAATAGGTGGGGGCATTAAAAAAAAACAAATGTCATCTGCTGTACTGAGATTAGCACTTTAAAGGTTAAGTCTTATATATGAAAGCAAAGGACATGATAGGTAGTCATGACCCTAGCTATTTCTGGTTACCAGCAATCACTCACTCACTGCTTTGTTTGTGTTGAGGTTTTATGGCCCAGTCAACCCAATGGGGTCATGTCGAGCGCAGTCAGTTTACCTAACCACACGTTTACTGGGCAGGCTTAGTCCTCTAAGCGGTTAACCAGTATTGTGCACATTCTTTCGCCAGAAACTGACAACTGACTGCACTGTCACTTATAGCCCTGAAGTGCAAGCTGATCTGGGCTTTCATTCTCAGGGTGGGGTGGGGGGTGTGGGGGTAACGGGGATAATTTTGGTACGGTGGTGCGAACCAGTATTTCAAAACCTACCCCATTCATATACCTGACCTTTGAAAAAATGGACCCATTCATATACTAGATCATCTGAAATGTACTGCCCATTGATTTTTTGTACTCATTTATTGCTGGTAATAGACAAATATTGCAGTCCACTGAATACCAAAGAATACCAAGCAGTCTCAAAAATCTCTGAGTAAAAAATATGTGCATATACTGGAATGTCAGAAAAAGTGGGGCCTTTCATATTCCAATCAAGAAAAATCAGGTCAGTCATATACAATTTGTAGTGCAGCGCTGAAAAAGGGGGCCATTCGGCACGTACATCTGTACTATGCCACATATAGGAAGTCCCCCCCGCACACACACCGCACACCCTTCCCCCGAGCTTTCACTGTCTTCAAGTCGTAACTCTGCCAGCTTCAGAGATGAAAATATAATTCCACAGCTCCAAATAAGCTGTGGTATCCACACAGGTCTCTTATTTCTCCACTAAAACATATCTTGTGGGTACTCATTAGAAGTGCCTTGGTGTGAGGCACTTTTAACCAATTGTGGTCTGGAGACCCCTAAAAAGGTAATTGGCAAACAGCACAGACCCAGATCAAACACCAAAAAATGCTGCATCTGATCAGGGTCTCCACTATTTGCAAGTAGTTCAACCATTTTTCTCTAGGAATATCTAAATCTCATTGCCTGACATAACTAAAATTGAAATTGAGCTCTTCCAATATATACATGTAGTGTGGGGGAGTCAATTCAGTCTACAATGGGCTGAAGAACGATATCATTAACCCATTTATATATAGAGTCCCATAAAAGGGACACTGAAAAACAGTACACCGAGATCAAATGCCGCAGAATGCGGCATCTGATTAGTGTCTACACTGTTTGTGTTAAATACAGGAATTTCTATAAAATATGGTAATGATAAAAATTAATCAGACACGCTTCTACTGGATATAGACAGTAGAGGAGTCCACTTTTCATAAATGGGTTAATGAGAACCCATATCATTCATATATTTTTGTCAAGAAATAAGAACTATCTGTAGTTTTTTGTTTAAAAAAGTGTCTTATCTGGAGAGATTATAATTATTTTTTTTATGGGTGAATCTCTGATAATTCAACCAATCAGGATCTACACCGCATGCCATTCTGACTGTGACTTTTACCAAACACCCACATTTGAAATCATTGTCGAAATTCAAAACTGCACATGTGATAGGCTGTTTAATACACAATACATTGCACTAACTTTCAGTTTAACCTTTCCCATTCACTGGGCTAATTCAGCAGACGAAAAATTAATGACATTTTTCTTATTTTCCCCTTAAAACAGGATCTGACATTTTATGCAAATTGTCTCCATCAGAGACAATTTGCATGAAATATCAAAACCTGTTTTCCCCAATTTGCATGAAATGTCAAATCCTGTTTTCTGGGAAAGAATAAGAAAAAATATTTCAAACTGTCATCTGCTGAAATTTTTACCAAGATTGCTAAGCATTTACCTAGTTGTGACCTGCATGTGACAGTTTACAATTTATTTTTGTTGCAAATGTGATATTTCAAGTGAACATTATCTCAATACACAATTGTTGTGTTTTCTTTTTTTTTTTTGATGTTTTTAGAAAAAAAGGAAATAGGAAGTATATTTCTTATTTGTCATCAACTACATGTACTTTCATTTTCAATGTATCTCATGAGGGCTAAAAACACTCCTACCACAGGCCTGCCAAGTTTCAAAAATGGATTGGAGTGTGATTATCCGCGGAGCACGACCGAGCGCAGCGAGGGACCGACCGAGCGAAGCGAGGGAGTTTGCTAGGGGGGTCCGGAAAATTTTGAAAATCTAGGTGCCATTTCCTGCATTCTGAGGCTCTGGAAACCTTATTTTATACCCTTTACTTAGACAATCTTAAACCTAGATTTTTACTAATTTCACATGAAATATACAAACATATTTTTCTAAATTCCTTAATATGCCTGATATCTCCTCATAGCCAGGGTCAGGGTTAGCCTAGGTGAAGTGCACTGCCATTCAGATCATGAAATGATGAGAATGTCGAATCTATGTTATTGTCGGTATTATGACATGTTAACTATTGTGATAGGACAATTTCAGTGTTGGCTCCTGACACATTATATAATGTGCGTAACGGTAAAATAAGGTCTGAACATTCGTACGTTTTGTTCATGTTTAATTAATGTAATATACCCATTTATCCACAAGCATTTACCAGCTCTCACTTAGCTCGGTTGGTTGGTTGCTCAAGCATTCGTTGGGTTGGTTGGCATTCATCATAGAAGCGGTTTACAGCCTGGATTCCTGTTGATACCCAAAATTCATCTCGTAAACCGGGTTCCAGCTCCCTGGCTCAGGTGTAAATTACAACGAGAAGGTGACTATTCGTACGTTTGGACGTTTTTCCTGTCCGTTTCATTGGCTTTTAACTGGACAAGCGCCTGATGATCCAGTAAAAACAAAACATTAGCATCTGTTAGATTAAGACTAATGGAAACAAGACAAATTTTAACATTTTTCGGCTAATTTTCCGATTCGCGTGTGATTTTCGTTCATCTGCGTGTGAGCGTGTGAAAAGACGTATTCGCGTGTGTCACACGCGAATCGCGTGAGACTTGGCAGGCCTGCTACCATATCCGACCTAATAACTGCACCATGCCCATAGGTTGTTCAAAATTACTGGGAAAACCTGTGGTAAACTAAATATCCACCTATACTAAGGGTACACTAAAAAGGATCAGCTAAAGGCTTAGCTAATGATGCTTATGAATGTTTTTTTTTTCTGCTTTTCTTTATAAAAGAAAAGCATATGTTGTGGGTACTCATTTGAATTGCATCGACAAGTCGATGCAATTCAAATGGGTACCCACAACATATGCCTTTATAAAAAAGTAGACAAAAGTACACTGGCTTTAATCTGTTAATGAAATAAACTGTGCAAAAATATATGTAATCTGAAGACTACAGACTTGCTTGACTGTGCACTTATAGGGATATATATGGTAGTTAGGGTGAATAAGGGTAATCAAAATTTGGGCATACCTTGTAGCTCCAGATTAGAGGAGAATCCAGAAAATTATTTCACTTATTTTGCCATAAAAAATCAGTTGGGTACATCATTAGAAGTGCCTCACTGAGGCACTTCTAATGAGTATCAACAACACATAATTTTTTTGTGGAGAAATAAGAAAAATATGAACTTACTTCTATTTAAGAAAAGTATATTTTCACCAGAAAATAGTCTTTGACATCGCATGTAAATTCTCCCATAATTTGCATGAAATGTCAGAGCCTATTTTCTATGAAAAATAAAAAAAAACTGTAATCATTTTGTTATCTGCTGAATTTGCCCAGAGACTGGTAAAGGATAATGAGAGTACTTCTATGAACAAATGAGAGACTGTTCCTATTTTTTTGCTATTGTATCATAACCTGCCACTATGACAAGTTTAACACTTAAAATGCTAATGACAACTGCACCAGGCAACATTCTGTTGGGGTTTTTTTTGGGTTTTTTTTGTACTTTTCAGGAAGAGTAATACTTGACATTTCATGCAAGTCATCCGCCTAGCAGACAATTCATATGAAGTGCCAAGTCTTATTTTCTCTGAAAAATGATTTAAAACAAGAGGGCCAAAATGGCCCTGTATTACCCACCTGAGTAACAAAACAAAAGTTGTCAAAAGACAATGCAGCTCACCAGAAAGGGCTGATCAGATAAGAAAACAATCTTTATATATTAAAGATTAAATGCAGAACTTAAACTTAAACATAGCTGTAAATGACAGAGTATGACTTTGATGTCTGAAAAATGTCAAACTGAGGGATGGGGTATATGCCATTGAAACACCTTCCTCTAGGTTGGTGTGGACAAAATATGAAAGCTATATCTTACATGCTGAATCCCTTAGGTTGGTGTGGACAAAATATAAAGGCTATATCTTACATGCGTCAAATTTCACTCTAAAACTAATAAAATCCCATGACCTCCAGGAAATTGAAAACTTCCATAACCACTTCTTACAATGTGCTGACTTTTGAATGACATTGAACAAATTTTAAGATTTCCCAGACTTTTCCTGGTCAATGGCAAACCCCAGACTGGAATTTGAAGATGGAGGTGGGGTTAGATCAACTTCACCTGATATATTTCTTATTTCTTTACAAAAACATATGGTATTCATTTGAGGCACTTCTAATGTTGTTGTGTTGGGGTTTAATGACATGTCAACCCTTGACATGACATGACATGTCAACCCTTGTGGGTCATTTTGTGTCATCTCCCAGAGAAAGGGAGAAAAAAGATAGAAAAGACAGCAGAACAGATGAAAGAGAGGAACAGAGAAGAAAGAGGAACAGGAAGGAAAGTGAAGAAACAGAAGAAATAAAAACATTCCCCCCTCTGCCCTTACCTGCTACAAGGATAGCAGGCCTTACCCATCTGTAAACCAATATCAATTGAACGCCCTGGTGACATAAGATACACGATACCTTCACACCACCCCACCACCCCGCACTTCTAATGAATAGCCACATCATATGTTTTTTGTGGAGAAACAAGAAAACTACAAACATTTTTTTTTGTTGAAAAATGTGCCTTATCTGGAGCTATGATCATATAGGTACACATGTGGACTGACAAGGACAAAGCAACTGCCCTGCATCAAAGCAACTGCCCTGCATCAAAGCAACTGCCCTGCATCCACTTTAAAGTTGGGAGGGGGTGTGGGGGTGGAGGGGGTGGGGCATAAAAAAATTAAATCCCCTATCTACCTACACAGGAATTTTGGACTGATTTGGATAATGGGAAATGATATATTTTTGAAGTTGGCCCAGTACTCCAGCTAGCCCTATATATAGGGTAAGCCAAACCTCTTGTCCTCTCCTGCCTCCCCTCTGCCATTCTCATGCTGCCCTCTGCCTTAGTTCAAGACATAATACCCTAAATTTTGGTGAAAAATTCATGAAAATCAGACTAAAATTTAAAACAAAGTAATCATTGTTTAAATGTCAATTTTATGTGTATTCTAGTTAAGGGCATTTATTGAGGAATGGGATTATATTGTGTAATCTCGATACTAAGCACATCACATAATACATGGTGCCCTCATTCTAGTATGACCATGGAAAAAGTGCCTACCCAGCATCCCTCTGCCCTCAAATCCTAGCTGGAGCACTATTGGCCTTATTGTGTTATTAAAAATAACAATCACAGCCACTTGTACAACTTGACACATTAACGTCCTGCTGAACCCAGATAAACCCTGTCTTTGCAAACAGTGTAGATCCAGATCAGTTGGCTTCTGAAGAAGCCAACTGATCTGGATCTGCACTGTTTGCCATTAAGTATGTGAATTTATAGCAACAATCCCGATCAAGTAATCTGATTGGCTGAAAATTAGAAATAGGTGTGACATCTTAATTTATTCAGCAGGACAAGGGTTAAGTGCCTGAGAGGAAGTAAATTATTCTTTTTTTTTTTCCCTTCACCTCACACAAAGATAAAATCATCATGATCCTAATTACTCAATAGTAAATACTTTCATGCCTCCAGATAAAAGGTCAACCAAAATAAAACAACATTTTCATTGGTAGGTTTGAGTTGGAGTTTTACTGGCCAGTCCACTCTATTATGATCATGTTGTGCCAGTCAGTTAACCTACTCACATTTTTCATGGAAAGGCTCAGGCTTAGTCCTCTAAACAGTTAACCAGTATTTGTGTATATACTTGTGTCCAGTAACTGACAACTGCCCTTTTTGAATCAGCAGAATGGGAAAAATGACCTTAGAGATTATTTTATGGTCAATCTCCACAAAAGTTATGTGGCCGAGCTGGGATTCAAACTTGAGACTCCTGGATCTCCAGTCAGATG
Organism: Anodontia alba; assembly: GCA_964016985.1. Classification (NCBI taxonomy): domain Eukaryota; kingdom Metazoa; phylum Mollusca; class Bivalvia; order Lucinida; family Lucinidae; genus Anodontia; species Anodontia alba. Next base: position 14,031,645 of record OZ024830.1, read on the forward strand.
CATTACTGACTGCACTTCGGAATGCGGCTTTACATTGTTAGCCCTCTTATCAAGAGGCATGTAAAATGTATAGAAATCTGGGGCATAGCAAGAATGGATTTATTGTTATGCAGCCCAAGCAAAAATCAAGGAAAAACAATCACCCTAGTACATGTATCGCTTCTAAAATAGGGGCTACTCTAAAAAGGAAAGAGTTTGCTCCCAGCGGGGACAAATTCTTTCCTTTAAGAGCAGCCTCTATGAAAAGGGAGGAAAAATATTTTATGTTAGGTTATTCTCTTTATTGCAAATGTTTTACCTTATGCATATGCGTAATTATGTGATGAGCTCTATGCCTATGGAAATCATAGCAAAATAATCCTGGTTTGATATAGCAATATACCCTAAGCAACATTATAACATTAGCCTGGGCATAGCTTTGCTACAAGACTGCACATGCCCACAGCAAAGACTCAGATAAGCCTGCACATACACACTGTCGGATCAGAGTCTTTGCAGGGCACTCTGTGGGCAGCCAAGGATCCAAAGTGTCTTCGAGCGGACAGCAAAGACTCTTGATCAACCTGCCTAAATGCACAGGCTGATCTGAGTCTTCCTTGAGTGCCATGCAATCTTTATTTGCCCTAAATAACTCCTTACTTGACCTAAAACTTGAACATATCCAGTTTACTACCTGTTGATGTTGCCGGCCTCAGCAGCTCAGTTGGATGTGTGTCCAACTGGTGATCAGGAGGTTGCAGGTTTGATCCCCACTGGATTGGCAACATTCCTTTGTGGAGATTGATCATGAAATATGTTTTACAGTCATTCTCTCCCTTCCCCTGATTCAAGAAGGGCAGCTGTCAGTTTCTGGCAAAAGAATGTGCACAATACTAGTTAACCGCTTAGAGGACTAAGCCTGCCCAGTAAAACTGTGGTTAGGAAAACTGACCTTGCTCAACATGGCCCCATTGTGTTGACTGGGCCCTAAAACCTCAACACAAACAAAAAACCTGTTGATGTGCCTATAAACCACTGGTTGAGTGACAAACTGTGTAAACCTTGATCAGATGCTACATTGTGCAGTGTCATATCTGGGTCTACTCTGCTTAGGCCTGTATGTCCCAATACCTAGAGTAAATATGTGTTGTAAAATCTAAAATGTAAATATTAAAACCTGATCGAAGACATGGACTACTGTATTTGCCCTAAGTATTTGGACAGACAAGCCTAAGTAAACAGTACAGACCCAAATCATGCCCCGTAGATGCAGCAGGGTCTACATTGTTTGCCATTCAACCACCAATATTTAGATATATTTGTACAATCCCAAGTACTGAAATGGATGTGTTCAATGTTAGGACGAGTATAGCAAGCAGTAAAGATGTCTGAATATTTACATTGCTCTAGATAAGAGGAGGTATCAGGTTAATAGTTTTCTTATTTCTCCACAAAAACATATGACTGTTGTGGTATTCATTAAAAGCACCTCTAATGAGTACCACAACATAAAGTCATATGTTTTTATGTAGAAACAGAAAAATATCAATCCTTTTTGGTTGAAAAAAAGCACTAAATCTAGAGCTAGGATTTACATTGCTCCAATAAGAGGGAGTAGCCATATATTATTTTTCTTATTTCTCCATGAAACTATATGTTATGGGTACTCATAAGAAGTGCCTCAATGAATGCCACAACATTATGTTTTTTGTGGAGAAATAAGCAAAATATCAGGGCCCAGTTGTTCAAAGCATAATCAGCTTAACAAGCTCATTAGTGGCCAAAATGTTAACTGTTCTAGTAAGTAGAATATCTAATTCACAGGTATTTTTGCTGAAAAAAACGTGAGTAGCTTTTGCAAATGCAAAAGCTACTCACCATTTTTTCAGCAAAAATAGCAGCACATATGCCATATTTAATGATCAAAGTTTTAACGATACGTTAACTAGCAACATCGTTAGTTTTGAACAACTGGGCCCAGTACTTTTTCAGTTAAAAAATGGGCCTTATCTGGAGCTATGTGTTTCCAGCATTTTTTCACCTTCGGAAGTTTTCCAAGTTTTTCACTTGTTGGAGCAGCCTTATATCCCTCAATAAGTACACTGTTCATCCACCAGAATGTTGCTCTGGAGAGAAAATTGGCATAACTAGCATAATATCTTGTGCTGGCCAGTTCTTCTGCAGGTTTGATGTTTCTTGGCTTTTTGAAAAAGGCATATCTCTGAAAAGCAATAAAGCAATTTTATTGTATATATACGGTTTTATTTTATACTTAGAAGTGAAATCAATGTATATTGAATCCGAAATGAATAAAAATAATATTTTCACTAGTGAAAGAATATAATTATTTTCACTAGTGAAAAATAACAAGTTGATGTAATTTTCACTACTCGTTTCGGATTACCTCAGTTGTCTTTTGACCCCCTCTAACTTCTCTGTTTCTGAACAAAACTGTCAAGTGTTGGAATGCATGTTCTTAGTTAGAATGTAAGGAACATTTTGGTAACAAGATTATTTAAATGCCAAAACTTTTTGTTTTTGTCTCTCCAGCGCTTATGTTAAGCACTGAACGCTGATGCCATGACGTTCATGTTTTGTTTGACGGCATTAGTTATGTCATCAGAAGCACACACTGGCTTGTAAACAATAAAATAAAAAGAAAATTTAGTAAATACCATAAAAAGTTTCATCTTGTGTAATGAAAACAGTCAAATTTTCACTCATGCTTTGCACTCGTGATACTGATATTTTCATAACACTCGATGAAAATACTTGTATTTATGGTATTCACAGCAAAAGAGTAAGTATCCTCTATAAACTCATCACTCCATGTAAGAGGAGTATCCAAAAATATCAATATTTATTCCCTCAAAACCAAGTATGACTGTGATATCAAAGAAATGAAAAGGTTGCTGTTAAGATGCTTATGTGAATTTTCCAACTAGGACAGAATCCCTTCTTTGGACAAAATCCCTTCTGCTTGATTTTCAAGGTGGATAGAATCCCCCCTGTCCATCCTCCCCATCTTATTTTATAAACTGCACACTCTTGTGTATACCGACAGCTGTTTCTGCACACAAATATCTGTCTTGGAGGTTCCTAAGCTGAATATGACTACCATGAATATATAAGTTGTATCAAAACATATTTAAAACATGCCTTTTTAGTTGTTTTTGCTCTCTTTTTTTTTCTTTTCTTTTTTTTTTCTTCAGATAAATAAATATATTCTCTATTAATTGTCCTTGATAGTTATATCATTAAAAGCATTCACCATGAAGAAAGGGAAGACCCTGATCAGACTGGGAAGATGTCCAGGCTAATCTGAGTTTTGGCAGGACTCAAAGACAAAATTACTGGTTTTGTCATACAGTGTCCTGTATATATGTTAAGAAAATGAGATAAAATATGTGCTTATTACCAAAAAACTGAAAAAAACAAAACAAAAAAAAAAAAACAAACAAAAAAAACAACAAACTCTTGTACATATTATTTCTGGTTAATTGATGCTTATTTATTTATTTATTATAATTTCTTGTTAATTGGTGCCTAATGCAATGCTGCATATGTTTGTAATTTAAATGTGCTAAAAAGCAATGTCTAATTGAGTGCTATTATTTTTTTTTTTTTTTTTATTTGGGTTTTACGACCCTTTCAAGAATATTTCACTTATATCAAGCCGAGAGTGCTATTAAGGTCAATCATTTTTCTAATTGCTTAATTATCTTTGTAATCTCTCTATACTTAAATTGTTGTCAATGCCATTAGACACAAACAATTATTTAGAGAACAATGTTTGTTTGTTTGCTTGATTAAAATGTTGATAAATACTTTCTATTATAATTGTAAAAATTGAGCTCATGCAAAACATTTCCTACTATCTCACATGTGTGCCTAGCAAAGACTTAGATCTGACTGCATATCCAAAAGTTTGATCAAACGCATCACTGTTTACTCTTTACTTAAAGGTAACGAAAGTCCCAAGAATTGTGGCTGTGCAGTCTTATCCGAAAATGCTAAAATAGTAGCCAAGTGGACAGGTAAGACTGTGATCAGCTTGGAGAGATGTAGGGGATTTCAGCCGGGAGGGGTTTTGTCCTAACTGGAAAATTCGTGGAAGGGATTTTGTCCACCTTGTAAAAAAAAGCAGGGGGGATTATATCCACGTTGCAAAAATGAGCAGAAGGGATTTCATCCGGGAAAGATATTGTCTGTATACCATTTGTCACTGTCATTGATGTCTAAAAAGTCATGAAAGGTTATGTGTTCCCAAACTGATAATGTCTGCGCATCTTTTAGATACAATAATATGGTAGTTAACACGACTCTTAAGAGTCATTTTCATGTATACTGGAGACATCAGATGAATAAAGGTAACCTACCTTAACACAAATTAATTACATCATTATCAAAACATAGTTATAAAGTCAATAATCAATGTCCCTTTTTGTGGTAAACAAGTGGTTAACAAGAATGTCAGTGATGGTAGTCTGAGAATTAATCCGTTTGTGTGACAGGTGTGAATACACTGCCATTGCAAAACACCAGGTGCAGCTGGCATGTCCAAAAGATCAAAGGCCGCTTTAATCCCAACTGAGAGTGATTAAAGAATGCACTGCTTGAACAGACTTGTTTTTTTTTTAACACTGTTTGTTGGTCCCAGCTTTAACGAAATCATTCCCAAATAGTGTGGATCCTGATCAGACATTGCATATAACGGTATCTAATCTGTGTCTAACTATAGTGTTTGCTTTTTTGTGAATGCCTTAACATGTGAGAATAATTCAAGTAGATTCCAAAGTAAAAATTAGTAATGCACCACTAGTTTCATTTTTTCTCATCTCTGCTGTCCTGTTTCCTGCAATCTTGGCGCTTACATGTACATAAAACGGAAACCAGTTGTCTATACATACATGTAGTTATTTAGGAAAACCATACATGGTAAATTAATTATGGAGGTGAAATAACAACAAAGCATCCATTTTTCTTTCTTTTTACATATTTATCGAAGACACCATAGTGTAGAAACTTTACTGAATACCAGTAACTATTATACACATTACACGGCAGCATTAAACATAGATATGCCCATTTTAAGTTTTGATCATCCTTGTTATAGCATGGTTTGGTTAAGTAACATGATCCAATGCTTGGACCCAGACTTCTGTATTAAACGAGGTTCAGGTGTAGATACACTGTATATGAATAAGAGCTAGAGAATGATACAAGAATTCCATGGTACCAGGGCCTGTAGAAATATGAAAATATCACGCTTGTCTCAGGAGAAGTAAAATCTTGAAATGTTGTTGTCCACTCCTGTGCTGGATGGACTAGTCCTAAAGCCCTCTGCATAAAACAAAATTTTAAGAAATATCGTTTTGGTAAAGAAACCCGGGTCAAGTACCTAAAACTTTAAAATGGTGTTATCTCTGGAACTTTTATACCCTGGTTTGGAATTGTACTTGTCCCAAGATAACGGTTAAGTGGGTTACATGACTTACCAAAATACCAGAATACTACCAGAATACCAAAGGTTGTTTTCATTAATTTTGATATATTATGTCAAAATAAAGGAAAACGGAAAGTTTTGTAACTGCAGTTAATTTGCAAGTTGTCCTTGAAGTCTTTTCTCTGAAAAGATTGTTGATAGTCCACTAATTCAGAAAGTGTCAATGTTAACACTGTTACACAAGTTCAATTTTTACTTTTCACAGAAATATTTTTCATGGGTATTCCGGGATTTCAGAAGTGTTCCAGTATTTTGGTAAGTCATGTGACCAGGTTAATCAGAAATGTAGCAAAATGCAAGATTTGATACAAAAGACAACAAACTTTGTTTATGTTATTCTATTAAATGTTGCTTTCAACAATCTTTCAGTCATATCAAAACTGTGTCTGGATGTGGCAGTGAGCTCAATGCTCACTTTTTGAATTTATTTAATACTTTGAAATAATCAGAACCTAATTAAATATACAAAATGGCAACACTAAGAGTTTTGAAATTTTAAACATCACTAAAACTTCTTTAGTTTGATCAAATTTGAATCAAAATACATGGTTTGTCTAGATGTTTCATCTTAGACACACTCTCTGACAATAATGCTTTTTCCCCCATAAAAAATATATATACCGTTCCAAAAACATGCCAAATAGTATTAGGTTCGGAGGGTGGGAAAAAACTTTTTTTTTTCTGTCTTGACATTTAAAAAAGACATATGGACAGAAATCTCAAAGGAAGTGTCTCCGGGGTACGGTACCGTACCTGGAGACTCAGGGTCTCCGGATACGGTACAGTACCCGGAGACAGTCCTTGTAGGACTGTCTGCGGGTACGGCAGTATATAAAAAGCCTTTATAACTTATATTTTTAAGTTTGTTTGTTTGTGTTGAGGTTTTACGGCCCAGTCAACCCAATGGGGTCATGTCGAGCGTGGTCAGTTTACCTAACCACACGTTTACTGGGCAGGCTTAGTCATCTAAGCGGTTAACCAGTATTGTGCGCATTCTTTCGCCAGAAACTGACATCTGTCTTTCTTGAATCAGCGGAAGGGAGAGAATGACCGTAGAAAATATTTCATGATCAATCTCCACGAAAGAATGTTGCCGACCTGGTCTCCAGTGGGACGGCGCATCCAACTGAGCCACCGAGGCCTATATTTTTAAGTTGTATACACCGTATGTTAAAGCATTTAAAGGAATATTTTTTAGTTTTCTGCGGTTAACTGAAGCATTTGTCTCCTGCAGAAATTACAAAAAGGGATTACTGTCATTGCATATCAAATGGTTAAATATATGTAACGAATTCTGCAATGGAAATAATATGGTGATAAGATTATTCAGTTATAATCAATTATTATTATTAACTTTCAGACTAAATTGTCAATATACCATCCATATATTTTAGCCTGGCTGTCACCAGCGAAATTTTGCTGGAGATAGCCGGCTGTGTCCAGCGAACTTTTGCTGGTGACAACAGGCTGTCAATAGCAATCGTCTATTTTTTTAAGACTGGCACAATTAATCAGATAACTGAATTAAATGATTGATAAATTCAAAAAAAAAATTATTGTTAAATATTTGCTAATAATAGGTCATTTATTTTGTGTCTGTTAGTTTACCCTATTTATCTTTAGTACTCAGACACCTCACCTCTGTATCATACTTTATCTAAAATTTGAACAAGTACAATTTACCACCCAATGTTATGATTGAAAATAGCTGGACGAGTGGCAAAAGGTGTAGATCTTGATGAGATGCCACATTTTATGGCGTCTCATCTGGGTCTACACTGTTTGCTCAGGCTGCCTGACCAAATACATACAGTCGAGTATAATATATGGTAAGAGTCATGCTCAGATAGACAGGTAAAATTATGACCATATCTTCAGTGATTACTAATCGATTATTGATCACAATGACAGGACTGATAATCGATTACCTTTTCAGCTCTGATGAGCCAGCCTTAATATTTTTGCTGGCTGTCATAATATTTTAAATTGTTTCTGGTCAATAAACTATCTAAATATTTTTGCTGGCTGTCAACCTTTCCACTTCCTTTAATATATACAACACAGTGCTCCAGCTAGGGCAGAGGGATGCCAGGTAAGGCACTTTCTGCACAGTCATACAAGAATGAGGGCACCATGTGTCATGTGATATACATGTATGCTAAGTATCATGACGTGTTACAAAATATAATCCCATTCCACAATAAATGCCTCAGACTAGAATACATGTACACATAAAACTGACCTTTACACACTGATAACTTTTTAAATTTTTGTCAGATTTTCATGAAATTTTCAGCGAAATGTAGGGTTTTATGTCTGGATTTGAAATAAGGCACAGAGAAGCTTCAGAAGGGCAGAGGGGTGGCAGGATAGGGCAAGAGGGGTGGCCCATCCCTCTACATAGGGCTAGCAGGAGCACTGCAATGATTGTAATCCTTCTTATATAATTTCTTCTAAATGAGACAAGAAATATAGTAGTGCTCCTGCAAACTGAAGAAAAATAAAGAATATTCCTTTAAATGCTTTAATATACAATTTGAAAAATTTAAGTTATAAAGGCTTTTTTTATGTAATGCTGTACCAGGTGACAGTCCTACACAGATTGTCTCCAGGTACTGTTCTCTACCCGGAGACACTTCCAATCTTAAAAGGTTTCATTTAGAAATCTGAAAACTCAGAAGGGCAAAAATGTCTATATAGAGCTAAGAATTGGGTTAGGAAAATTGAATCTGCACATACATTTTATTGATTTAGGTCTTATGATGGTCCACTCTAGGAAATTTATAATTTTAAATTTATATTAAAAATACTTTACCTGTGTAACTAGCACTTTCAGTTCAATAATAAGCAGACAAGCATACAAAAATGTATCACACCATGTCAGCCACAAACGCAGATGACTCACACTAATTTGTGTATGGTATAACGAAAATGCCTTGACAAGTTTCAGAACTCCTGCACATAACCAATAGGGTAAAAGCACCAATAGAAACCGTGGGGAATTCCACATTTCCACATTGTGGTAAAAGATAATGGACACCACTGATGCTATAAATGAAAAGCATGGAGGAATTATCACATGATAGTTCATCTGATCTGGATCTAAATAGTCTGAAACAAAGCCTTCAGCAATTTCAATGCAGTTAACTAGAATTATACACAATGTAAGTAGCCATCTAATGATGTGACAATGAAAATGAACCCAGGTCTTCGTTCGAATCTTTCCAAGGACAGACTGTTTCCATGCCACTAAAATTGTAACACTGACGAGCAAAAATATACCACTTGGTATAATGTTCATCACATCGACAAAACATTTGTTTTGCAGAACTCCACCTTGTACACTAAATGATCCTTCGCGTGAACCACAGAAGCTCATTTTGATTGCAGGAGTGATATAAAAAAATATATATATCGGCAGATTATAATCAGTCAGTGACTGAACCCTTTAACATCACATAACATTTTCTATCTCTGTGGCCTATCACTTTAAACATTCCACACGAACTCATATCTAAGGCTCTTATCTATTTATTAAAAAAAAATGCATTCAACTATCGGTAATTGAAACTGTGTTAATTGTTGTTTCCCATGGCCGAGCAACACCTTTTCCGGTTCAATACGACTTCCTGTTATAGCCGACCTATTTTTTTTTTTTTTTTTTTTTATAACATCTTTTACAGATATAAGTAATTTTACAATTTATTTCAAATTCAGATGAGTAGCGGAAAAATGAAACAGGAATATTACTATATTGAGCTGATACAAATGTTTCTTTTTATTCTCATTAATCGGTATCTATTTTTATCACTACGCCAAAGTAGCCGTACTTTTTCACACTATTCGTATGAAAATCGTGCCAGCCCCAGTTCGTGGACAGTGGGCATTACCGTGTTTCACCGTTTCCATTTGTGTTAATAATAATTGTTCGTCTGTCATTACTGACAAAGACCAATCTTAATCACATGCGAGAAATGCTACTGCTTGTGTGTTCTAAGATGACTGATTAGACCAATTCTAGCTCTAAACTGTCTGTTGCAGATGGAACAACAGAGATCAGAGCAAGACAGCTCTATTCGTGATTCCTTAGCTCTCTGGCTTTACGGAATCGAGACAATTCATCGACAAGACAACTCATCGACACGGTTTTTGGTGACAATTCACCGACACAATTGAAGACAACTCATCGACACTTTTTGAAGACAATTCACCGACACATTTGTTTGAAGGTAATTGGCAATCATAGGTAATTAAGGGTAATTATGGATAAGTGGTACATTGTATTTGATTGATCATACCTGTGAATGACTAGCCTACCTGTTCTGCCTGTCAGTGAACAGTCTCAGAATCGATTTTCGGGCTAAGAATGCGGAAAGGTTTTTAATTTTAGTCATGACTGATGTTCTGCATCATTTACGATGCAGCTGCTGAGGATGCGCGCTCAGCGCCACCGCTGTGCCGTAAGACTGGAATAGGAAGTTGACTTGATGACTTGATCATGTTGATGTCACACACTTTGACTGTCGGGGAGCTGTCTCAAAGTCCCACTGAGGCTAACATGTAGCTTTTAGGATGTTGATTGCTATGGAAATGCAATATTGATAATACAACTTGTACAAGCTTATCAACATCGAGGTAGTCATGTCAGTCAAGTATCTAATCAACTGATGCGCGTGTACAAGCTCATCAACTCTGCTACATGACACTGATGTATTAATGATTAACAGTCAAATTCCTATTATTATCACAATTTGAACAACCAAAATTTAGGAAATTAATGAAAACATAACTCATATAAACGAATATCCAGCTTCACTTTCCATCTCCTTTATTTTAATTAAGAAAGTTTTGAATAATATTTTACCAAGTTCCCTATACGTATATTTTCCTTTAAATCATGCTTTTAAAATAAAATGCGTAAGTTTATTTACGCCAGCCATCCTATGCGGTTAAAATGGTCTCTTAATTGTTATCAATCAGCCAAAAAATATTGAATTAATATCCTAAATTCGTTATTTTGATCATAAACGTGATAATAAATCAGTTTATTTTCAAAATATTGTCTTCATTTTATCAGCTTGGGTATAATTTCAACATAATAATGTATCGGTGAATTGTCTTCAAAAAGTGTCGATGAATTGTCTTCAATTGTGTCGGTGAATTGTCTCCAAAAACCGTGTCGATGAGTTGTCTTGTCGATGAATTGTCTTGTTTCCGGCTTTACGCTATGCATGTTGGGACCGTAACAGTTCACCGATAAGACAGTTCACCGACACATAATTTGGAGACAGTTCACCGACATATTTGAAGACAGTTCACCGATAAACATATTATTCCATATGTTTTGATGTAGACAGTAAATGGTTATTAGAGATAAATCAGCAAGAATCTCATGAAAACGAGGTGAAAATAAATGTCTGAAACTATTTTTTGTCTTTCACTTTTTGAAGTTTTGGCGATACGACGATTAATTACTAGGACAACTAATTATGTACAAACTGGTCTAGAATTTTCTCAATATAACTTTGGTAAAATGTTTCAAATGTAAAAGTATTAGATGAAGTAATATAAAATGTTCAGCATAACTTTCAATTAATTAACAGCATTCATATGCAGTAAGCTGGTATCTTCCAAGCAAATGCAGGTAGCAAAGGCCCAGATCAGCCTGCAAATATGGACACTCTGATCAATGTCTATCGACATGTAGTCCGGCTATTTAAACAGTGTAAAGTTGCTCAGTCTGCAGACGCAATACTATACCGGTCAGATAATGCGGATGTGCATGTTAAAACTGAACTTTCCTTGTCAAATATGATGACAAATTTTCAAATGGGGCAGCTCAAATAAGTAAATACTGATGTGTACATCTGTATAACTAAAAAACGTTCATTGTTGACCAGCGCGCCTGAATCGCGCCGGTCTCTTAATATAGATTTGGGTTTTTATATATGGTAGACTGTTCGACTAGCTCATAAAGGATATTTTATATTTGCCGGGATCGTCGGTGTGAGATTATCCCGGCAAATATAAAAAAAAAAAAATCTTATATCAAACTGTGCTATAAACAGATTAATATCTATTTTATTTTCATTTCAGTCAAGAAATTTCACAAAGCTTAATAAAAGCATACATTAAAGAATCACATTGTTGTTCTTTTTTACCCGTTACACTGAAAATTTATTAAACTTTAGTATACCCTTGTCCCATATCTCTAAGTAAACATGAACAAAATTTGCGCCCGTACTTTGACGTTTGCGTCTAAATATTTTGTCTTGTTATTTGTTAATTTTGCATTATAAAGGAATACCTAAATACACTTCATTTTGTTGTCTTTTTTTTTTTCGAATCTCATACTGTGTTTACCCTAAGCAGAGGAACTTATTTTCCTGAGGACACAGCATAGACAGCATAGATCAAACTGCTCCTACAATCACTTTCATCAGATCAAAGGCTTCACTTTTTTTGTCAGTTAGCACTTGTAGACATCATCAAGTGGAATTTCATATTTAAGCACAACGAGTTCACGTGTCTAAATATTTTGGATAGTTGCAGAAGACATAACCGTCCGGATTGCACAGACAAAAAAGATATTTCCACATGAGAACATCTTCATCGTCCGTCAAAACATGTCACAATCCTCTGTTATGGATGTTTGGCAATAAAAATAAATATCTATTATTCTTTCTTTAGTTTTGATATTCTCAAAAATTATTTTGTCGGTGAACTGTCTTCAAATATGTCGGGTGAACTTTCTCCAATTTTGTCGGTGAACTGTCTCCAAAATATGTGTCGGTGAACTGTCTTGTCGGTGAACTGTCTCGGAACCTGCATGTTTCTGCTCGGCTTCGCTGATTCTTTTTGCCTCGTATTCACTAACACCTCTTCTGATGAGGCCTCGCCACTTTGCTCGGTCCTGTGAAGTTTGTTCCCATGACTCTGTTGGTACTTGTATTACGATAGAGAAGACTGGGTTGCGTTCAGTAAAGCGAAACACTGGCAAGGTTTTTCAAAAAACTATTTTGCATCTTCTGAACGATAATTGTAAGCCCGTCTTAGGTGACCTCAAATTAGAGAGTAGTCGTTATTTTCACAGACGAGGCGATGGCCATGCTATATTGAATAAACTATGGGGACGATCGGCATGGAACTCTTCAGCCAAAGGAAGCCCTGAACAGGTAGTATATATGAGCGAAAACGTTTATCACAGTCTTGTATGCCTCGCAAGGGAAGTATTCCCATGAAGGGGTTTCTTTGGGGGTATAGTTTAGGGGAAAAAACTTGGCATCTTTTTGGGGGAAGTGTCTTAAAGTAATACATTATCAATGCGTTTCTATTGTATTGGACCTAAACCGGTAGTATATACATGTATAGCGAAGGTATGTTAACACCCATTATGAAAATAACGTCTTACAAGCAAGATAGCACAACAACACATTTGCATATGTCTAATGCACTGAAAAATAAACGGTGGGACTCTACGTAACAAGAAGAAGTAGAATGGCGCGAAAACAAACCGGTGAACCAGTCATAGTATCAAGCGTCTCGGTGATCATGATCAAATACTTTCCCTAACAGTTCATGGTTAATGCAAAGAACAAAATCTTGATAAAAAGTTCAGTCCCATTTGGACTTAAAGCGGGATAATGCCGCTGAATTTTGTCTGCTACGTTGGGCCCAGCATCTAGTGTTTATCAAAAATGTAAATAAAAAAGATACATAAGGGAGCTTGACGTTTAAGCAGCGCCGCACCGGCACCGACGCGATATCTTTGCGTTGCGTCTGAGTTGATGCGATACTGCCGACACGTTATATGCCTCCAGGATAGACCTATATATGTAGTCTAGATGACAATGTGCACACACAAGGTAAATCATAGTGTGGGCATTTGACGTTTAGGCAGCGTCGCGTCGGCGCCGACGCGGTGCCTATGCGTTGCGTCGACGTTGACACGATATTGCCGACACGCTGTGTGCCTTCTGGGTAGGTTTATATACGTAGTCCAGATGATAATGGACATGATCAATGTGCATGTGGGCACTTGACGCATAGACGGTGTCGCATCGGTGCCGACGAGGCGTAGGGATGTTAGTTCGATGTCGGTGCGACGTTGCCGACACGTTGCGTGCCTTCTTGGTGGGCTTGTATTGGTAGTCCAGATGATATTGTACTTGTACATGTGAAAGTCGACGTCCAAGCAGCGTCACGTCGATTACGGCGCGGCCTCAAGAGGTCGCACCGAAGTCTACGTGGTGCTGCCGACACTTTGTGCCCCTTCTGAGTAGGCATATACATGTATGTGTAGCCGAGATGTAAACGTACAAGAACAAGAGACACCATCATCAACTATGGGAACCTCCTTATATTACATATAGATTATCGAGTTTATACAGAATATAATAATAATAATAATAATAATAATAATAATAATAATAATAATAATATCAACTCAGTAAACATTCCCACATTTTTGTTTCAAATAAGCATAAATTTTACTTTTTAGCATGGCCGCCCTCATGGTTGCGCTAAAAGACAGTTTCGAATCTTCTGAACGTTTGTTGTAAACCTGTCTCAGGTGACCTCCAATTAGAGAGTAACCGTTAGTTTCGTAGATTAGACTTAATGTTATATTGAATAAACTATATAAATGTTTATTTATTTTATACAGAATCATACGAGTAAAATCAACGCAGTAAACATTCCCAAATTTTTGGTTACAAACAAAAAAAGGTAAGAGAAAAGCCCAGGGAGTGCCACAATCACAAATCGCAGCCCTTCCCAGACACGAAGACGAAGAGGAAACAGACAAAACCAAACAAGCGCAAATCGAAGAAACGTACGAAAAGCACTAAGATTAGCTCTCTCTTCCCCAAGCGAGGTAATCGCAATGCTAAAAGGACTGAAAAACACAAGAACAAAATAACACAAGCTAAGACAGAAAACTAAGCTTTCATTCGCATAGGCGGCCACCTCGGATGTGCCAAAAGACAGCTTGAGAATAGTTTGGGAATATTCGCTATCCTCTGCTGAAAACTGCCGCAGCTGAATGGAAAGTTTGCTTTTGTTTTCTCTTTTGTTTTGCGAGTAGCCGCGAAGGCGTGAACGTCTTCGTTAACTGAACGCAGCCATGGTTTGTACCCTATATAAATGTACTGCCCTCTTTCCATTTTACATACCGTTGCCCGCACTATGAATAACTTAATATCGTCACTTCACATAAATTGCATCTTGATTTTCTCTTACCCAGTACCTAAACCCTGTCGGTCATTGGTGCACTCCTGATATATATATATATATATATATATATATATATATATATATATATATATATATATATATATATATATATATATATATATTCACTGCTATTTATAAAACGCTACAAAATTACGTTCTTTATTTGCCGTTTCTTTATTTCATTATTATTATTATTATTATTATTATTATTATTAACAAAACACTGTCATTACATCTTCTACTTTTCCTTCACTATTTGTTTTGATAAAATATTACATATTTAATTTCTTGACTTCTTATTATCTTATGTCAGCAAAACTCAATCACTTCGTTTTTTCTACTTTTTTTATTCATCTGTAATATTAACTACCTTTTGTAAAACAAGAAAACACTAAGTATTTACTTTTGTCTTCTTATTTTCTTTTAGTAAAACAATAAGTCCAGTTTTTCGGCCTGTGATATTCACGACTATTTATAGAACAATGCACATTTTCTGTCTGTAATATGTTGTTTGTTTCCAAAGGCAATCTTTTAGACTTTTAATTTACCTCAGTGCAGCTGGTGTTCGTGTCGTGTGGCGGCCGTAGAACATCTCCCCGTATTTCACAATAGTGCAGATTATATTTTTATTTGCTATATGATCATTGGCGGCCCATTGTGGTATCTTTGAAAGTGGAGTTCTGCTCATGTATACGCTAGAGGGCGTAAGCAGTGTTGCAAACCTGCTTATGAAGAGTCTCAATAAAACCGAGACTCCCATTTTCTACCTGTAATGTGTTCTTTGTTTCCAAAGGCAATCTTTAAGACTTTTATATTTACAGCTTTGTGATTATTCTCTGTCGATGAAACACAGTCACTACATTTTCGTCATTTCTTTTGCAGTCTTTGAAATCAACTACATATATATATATATATATCACTACATGTTCACTTTCGCAACTAAAACAAACAAAACTATAAGTATATATTCTACATTTTGTTTCGCTACATTTTATAAAACACTTCGTGTTTAATTTCTGTGTTATTTGTGTCACTTTAACACAATCATAATATTAATTAACCCATTTATCCGGGCCAGCGTCCCATAAAAGCGACATTGGCAATTGTGTAGACCCAGATCAGATGCTACAGAACCGTGGCATCTGATCATTGTCTACACTGTTTGCAATAACTTGAGCAATTTCCATAAACCATGGTAATAATAACTCATTCAGTTGGAAATGGACCAGTCCAAACAGCTGTTGTAGAGGAGTTCACTGCATAAATGGGATGAATCACTGTGAAGAAAAAAGTATGAGGCAACCATCTTAGACACTGACAACTAGATCATAAGAAAACCACTAGCTTAACCAGGGCGATTACAGACAGAACATCAGACATCAACCCTCTAATGAACGGCTTAGGTCGGCACCTTCAAAGAGTCTCAGGCCCAACCCACAGTTAAAGAGGAAAAAAAAAACAACAACAAAAAACAGCGGACGTACATGGGTTGGGTTAATGCAGGATTCTTTTCGTTTCAAATTATGTCTTTACAAGATAAACACCAAAGATATGTAAGCATTTGAGTAGTAAAATTACCGATAAATTAAAATTCAAAATATTTGGGCGAAAATTCAGTGGAGACCTTTTTGTGTGAAATTTTACTGGAGCAAAAGTGAAATACGGTAAACCTGCATATTCCGTAAAATAGTGGTCTGTTATAATCTTTTTATTTGTACATTTATATTTCCTAATTTGCTTATCATAATTTCAGTGCTTATCTTGAAGCACTGTTACTGACTCATAAAAATTGTATTCCGTTTTGTTTTGTGAGGGAGCGTCATTCGGCACGGAATTCGTACGAATAGTTACATTTTGTTTCAACTTCCGGTAAATTTAGTAATTTTTGATTTATAAAAGTCATGTCAGTTGAAACGGTACCGAAGGATCTGAGGAATTTAAGAGCATGCCTGCTATGTTCCTTAGTGAAGGTAATTTTCAATACAATATAATTTGGTCTTACTATTTTTGCGTTATAAATCACTATTAAATTCAGATTCAGCACCTCATGATTTGTAGGTGGGTGGGGTATGCGTTACCTCATAACCCGTCTTCTATGTCACAGGCGCTTGACCCTTTGATTTGTCCGAAAACTTGTGGAATGTGTAAAAAGTCAAACTATTACTCAAAGATTTTTTTTCATACTGGTAAAGAAAGCTGGACAAGTTTCTCAAGGGCCGGGTATGAAACCCACAGAACGGAACCCCGTGACCGAGGTAACTGGTCAACTCGTACCTTAGTCAACTCGTACCTATTTTTGGTCAAATTGTACCGGTTTTCTGGTCAACTCGTACCTCCCAAGTCAACTCGTACCTAGTTTGGTCAACTCGTACCTCTTAAAAAAAGAGATAGAGGACGGACAGGGGAGTGGATAGATAGATAGATAGATAGATAGATAAATGACAAACAGTGAAGACCCACATTAGATGCCACAGAAGGCTGCTTCTGATCAGGGTTTCCACTGTTTGCAAACAGCAACCAGTTCAACCATTTTTATCAAAAGAATATCTGAATCACTAGACTTTCTTAAAATCGAAATTAGAATCTTCTAATATATAATGTGGGATAAATTATTCAGTCTATAAATGGGTTACAGTTTGCAAGTCTCAACAGCTCAAAGGAAGTCTTTGTTAACACTTTTGCATGCTGGGTAACAAATTCAGCAGATGAGATTTTGAAATATATTTTCTTACTCTTTCCAAGAAAATAGGAGCTGACACTTTATGCAGAAAATCTCCTAAGGAGACAATTTGCATTAAGTGTCAGATCTTACTTTTTAAGAAAATATAGAAGAATCACTTCAGTTTGTCATCTGCTGAATCTGCCCATAGCGTGGTTAGTGTATATGTCAAGGTAATCAATGGTATTCAATGACTGTAGGCTAACAATGAATACATCTCTAGATTTATTTATTTTTCAATCATGAGTTTTAATATTTTGTGAAATATATGTTGTGGCGAACCATTAGCAGTGCATCAGTGAGACTCTTCATATGAGTATCCTCAGCATATGTTTTTGTGGAGAAATAAGGAA
The DNA here is from genome assembly GCA_964016985.1 of Anodontia alba. Lineage (NCBI taxonomy): Eukaryota > Metazoa > Mollusca > Bivalvia > Lucinida > Lucinidae > Anodontia > Anodontia alba. Next base: position 14,049,436 of record OZ024830.1, read on the forward strand.
AATATTTATCTGGATATTCCTATTTTCTGGAGCTATGCGGAATGCGTTATGTGCAGGCAGATCTAAGCAAACTGCTAACTAACTCCCAGCTCATGACTTCGTTCAATTACAGTTGACTCTGGTTATTTTGAAGTTCAAGGGACTCTCTGAAGTACGAGATATCAGTACCTCTACATATCAGATTTGCAGAACTCTTAAACGGCCAATCATAATAGCAGCATAAAATATTTTTTATTTTCTTTTTCATACATGTAGAATAAAGTCTTGACATTTCATGTGAATCATCTGCCTAGCTGATGCTTCACATGATAATGTCAAGACTTGTTTTCTCTGAAAAAAATAAATAAAAGATTCAAAATGTTGTCTTCTACAAATTTTGCTTGGCGCTTTAAAGGTTTATGAATAAATAAATCAAATGATCACATTCCACAAACTAATATGTAATTTGATAACTGAAATTAGATACTAAGGTACGACAACCCAAAATAGGCATAATTTGAAAAAAGGGTACGAGTTGACTAAGGTACAAGTTGACCAAAAGTAGGTACGAGCTGACTAAGGTACGAGTTGACCAGAAACCATGGCCGAGACCCGGCACCATTGGGAGAAGTCAAAAATTAGTTTTCAAGTTATTATTATCAATAATAAGTTAGCAAGTGTTGCATATAGAGTGCTAACTTAGGTTTATATATATAATAAAAATAGTAATAATGAAGAAAAAAATCATAATTGCACAGACCAACCAGTGCTTGCATTAAGGGAAGTCTGGGAGTCAGAGACTCCCGAAAATTGCCATGGGACTTCCAAAAATCAATGCCAGGAAGTCTGGGACTCCCAACTTTTAAGATATTTAGTCATTTATAACAAAAATTTAGAATGAATTCATGTGTTATTTAGCTTAGGAATGGCAATTTTACTCCATAAATGAGAGTTTAAGAATATTGAGGTTGAATTTCTGAAAGTGAGTGAAAAAATTTGATCACCAGGACTTCCAGATATTGGAGCTAGGAAGTCCTGGGACTTCCTGATTTGGACAGTAAGTGCAAGCACTGGCCCAACTTCACAGATGCGCTGATTTGTCTATTTCTAAGCTAAACCTATTTACTGCAGCAAACAACAACGGTCCATATCACAGTGCGTGAATGCGCATGCTGATCCATATCTTTGTTATCAGCCCAAACCACAGATGCGCAGGCTTGTCTATTTCTTAGCTAAATCTATTTATTGTAGCCAACAATAAAGGTCCATATCATAGTGCATGAATGCACATGCTGATCCGTATCTTTGTTTTCAGCCAAACCCAACACATGCGCAGGCTTTTCTATTTCTTTGTTCTTATTACATTTCAAACTAACATTATAGATGATGATCATAATAATAATTATTATTATTATTATTATTATTATTATTTAATTCAATCTACCATTATAGCATTATATTTCTGTATATTATATAACACAATTAACCTATTATGCATTTGTATGCACTGACTGTATGGGTGTTTACCATTTCTGTACATTTCTGTAGATTAGGGACATTGTGGTAATTATAAAATTTTCTATCGGTTCTATTTTTAGAAACATAATAAATATATGAAAATCGTAAAATTCAACACTTTAAAGTTTCTGTTATAGCTTCAGCTAGCCATATATAATTTATTTCTGTATTTGAAAGACCTGTGTAGCAAAGAAATTGATTGTTTATTCATCTAATTGCTGTTGTAACATGAGTAATGCCTTGGAGAACTGAAAGTGGCCAGTAGATATAGATTCTCATTGTACATTGTACACGCAATTTCCTGGGCATCACAGACTTCAAAGATAGAATTCAAAAATGTAGTAAAGCATCTACAGAGGCTGAATACTTTGTCCACATCTTGCACTTGACCATTCATAGATTATCACGTGCAAACATTATTAGCTCTAACATAGGTAGAGCTTATCCTACAGGGGGACTGTCGAGCATCCTTCCATTTATAAATCAGTCCGCAAACAGTTTCTCATAATCCCATCTTCTCCGAGACCACTAGTCAGATTTTTTTTAGAATTTCGTCTAGGATGTCCTGGTAGTCTAGTTGTACATGGCCAAATTTGGTTTCAGTCCATCTACAAGTATGGCCGCCGTTGGTCATCTTAGATTTTTCCCTTTATCACATCTCCTTCGTAACCAGTAGAGGAATTTTGTCGAAACATTACATATGGATTTCTCCCAATCCTTAGATGCCTCTCTGTGAAAACCATTCTGGTCCATTGACTAATATGGCCACCAGATGGCCGTCTTAGAAATCAGGACTTCCCCTTTTCTGAACACTGTAACAATCTTGTCATCCCATCTCCTCTGAGATCACTGATTAGATTTTTAGCTCGCCTGAACAGCGTTCATGGAGAGCTATTGTACTACCCCCGCGTCAGCGTTGGTGTCGGCCTCTGCATCCACAAATGTTAAAGTTTTCGTTAAAGTTTTTAAGACCTCATTATTTCCTAATCTTATCACTGATTTGACTCATATTGGTCCAAAATTTTGTGCAGTACCATCCCCACCACTCTAGGTTATGTCAAGGTCAAGGTCACATAGAATTTTCATGTTAAAAGGGGCTCTTACACATCATCATCATAATCGGATTTTTGATTAACGTGCAGGTATAGGGGCAACATCCACATCAGTGGGCCCCCTTCCAGATAGCTGGTTTGCTGCACGCATGGCAGATCTCACACCAGATCTCCAGGTATGTCTATCATGAGGGTTGATAGCCGAGAGCTTCCACTCTCTGCAATCCCTCTCTGTCAGCTGCTTCCATGTCATTTTGGGCCTTCCAGGCCCACGCTTTCCATCAACACGGTATAGGAAATTTACATTGGTTTCTGCCCACGCATGGAATTGGATGAAATTCTGCACAATGGTTGCCTAGGGTATAACACTGATGATTATGAGGCATTGGCTTTTGAATGTAGTTCCTTTGTAAATTTATGGTGTTTTGTACGCGGCCACTACCAAATCAGGGGGTGCCCTAATATTAACCTTCGTACAGTAAACAGGATTTCATTTTTCAGATGCTGGAATGTTTTATTAATTAAGGCCATCATTAATACATGTTTTGATACTATGGATGGCTTCATGTACTTAGCAATAGTGTTGGAGCAATAACGTAAGTTGAACGGGTAGCCCCGTATTTCAGCTGCAGGTTATATATTCATCCAGATATTATCTGCAATTTTACCATGTTCCGATTCTTGTCAAGACACCATTTCAGCATAAAAAAATTCCATATGTATTAGGAATAAACACATGAAATTTCATAAAAATTGAAGACCGGTAACATGTTGTTTGAACAGCCTGAATACATATAGTCCTGAGTCGGCAAAATATGAAATTACCAATGCTCATGTATAAGTAGTATCGTGTAAAGTCAACTTATCAATAGCTTTCAATTTGGATTACCATGGTATAGTATGATTTGTATAAGAAGTTGATACCATAATTGTACATATTCATTTATAACCAGTTGACTGAATTGCACGTTGTTGAACATGTCCAAAAAAAAAAAACTTTTCGTTTACATGATCTGGACCATGCAGACACTACATGTAAGTCCAAGTTCTCTGTATCTGTATATACAGGATTCCACTTCAAATACTTGACTGTGGAAGTATTTATCAGATAATAAAAAGCAGATAACAGTCTTGTAACTGATGATGATGATTATGAAACCTGGGTCTAGCTTTAACTCGTTCAGGCAGATAGGCATGGTGGGCACAACTAGTATGGAAGTCCTTAGGCAAATGACTAAAATATGAATGTCATACAACCTTTGGAAAAATCTTAAAGCTTTAACATGAAGAACTACAGAACACCAATTTGTTGTTTAAGTCAAACTATGTGCACTAGAATAGAACTCATGCAGAACAGAAACAATTTCATATATGCTTACTGTAAGGAAGAAAGGATAGATCTGCTTTTCTGATAGCAAAAGTTAAGACCACATAAACAGTATTCTGTGCTGCTATCATCAAAGATAACTGTTGAAACAAAGAGAAAAACTCCAGTGTCAGTTTGATCGCAGGAAATACCGATTGAAGTGACACATTTGAACATGTTACAGGACAAGAAATCCAGTGTTCATAATTTCAAAATACAATATAGGCTTGCAAGCAAGCTATAGATATATCAGAAGTCTATAGGTATTATATCAGAAGTTAAGTCTGTAGGTATTATTTTCATTTCAAGCGTTCTTAGTTTGGTTAGAGTTCACCAGTCCAGAAGCAAATCTCCAAAAATCCTAAAATCTGTTGATGGGGATGCAAATCCTTCTTCAAAACAAACAAACAAGCAACAACTACTTGCAATAGTACGTTTGCACATCTTCTTAATATGACAATGGAGATTATGGATCTCCCTGTTTTATGCCTATTTTTGTAATGGTGAGAATGGATACCCCTGTTTTACACCTATTTTAGTTTTATGTCTTTTGGGAAGTAATTATACAAAATGATCAATGATTTGCTGACATGAATTAAAGTGTAAGATTTTGTTAAGCCTAATTTGTTAATTAGAATTTCTTTAGATTTAATTTGTTATGCTGTCTACATTTGTAATATTTGGTTTGTCAGAGTCCATATAAATAGAAGGCAAGTAATAGAAAGTCATGAAAATTTAATGGGTAGCTCAAGATATATTCATTCCAAGTTGTCTAAACTCTCTTTGCTTTGTTAATTGTTAGAAGTGTTTGATAACACTGCCTTTCTCTACTGTTTTTTATCAATGTAACAAAATAGTCAATTTTGTAAAAATCGACCTATATCCATTCAAGGCCTAAAATGACAATGTTACCGGTTTTGATTTTTTATGGAATTTGGCACAGCTATAGAGGATATATGTAGCAAATTTTCCTGGTAGTATGAAATCTTGACAAAGACTATAACATATTAATTTTGAAAGTTTAATTTTGATATTGTTTTCTTTTTTTGGTAAAAAAAAATCAGATTTTTTATAATCAATTTATCAGAAAATGTTAACTTTAATTAAATATAAATGTTTTGTGGTACCAATACAATTACTATGGTGTTCACCATTCAGCACAGCGTAAAAATCTTAAAACTAAATTAAACTTAAGATGTATGACATACTTATTTGGAGACAGGTATCAGCTCATGGGGGGAGTGAGTCAAGGTTGGGTCCTGAGTCCAACTTTTTATTATATAATTTAATAAGCACATTTTCATAGGTTGCATATGCCTAGTTATTATTATATACTGAAGAGCATTAAAAACGCATCACATATTTTTTAAAAAATATTCCCCAGAAAAGATTTATGAATACAAAAACAACGTTAGAAATATTGATTTGCTTCACCGACTTTCATTAGTCGCACCAAACCACCCCATAATGTCACCCGTTATGTCCCACGAGCTACCCGTGCACGAAATCAATTTGACCACTTTGTGCACGGACTATTGATTTTCATTGAATGGTCAATACATGAAGTGGACATCTGATATCGGGGCTTAAAAGTTTTGTGTGATTTTTTGTTCTTACGAATACCGTTTATCATGCCGAGGCTGAATCCCGATTCCAGGGGACAGATTATCGGACTCTTGCAAGCTAACGTCAGTCAGCGTCGGCTTGCTAGGCAGTTCAGCGTTAGCCAGTCGACGATTTCTCGTTTAAGTCGAAAGTTTGCAGTTACCGGGAGCACAAAGGACCGTCCTAGACCCGGGGCTCCGCGTGTAACTACTCGACATCAGGATAATTTCATTAGGCAATGTCATTTACGTGATCGCTTCACAACCGCCGTTTCAACCGCTGCCGGTATGCGAGGACGTAGAGGGAGGAATATCAGTCGGTTCACAGTAAGCAGAAGACTAAAAGACTATGGAATTCGATGTCGCCGACCAGTAAAAGGACAGATTCTGACTCGACGTCATCGTCAGCTGTGTGTTAGAGGGGCCACGGACATGCTACGCGTTCGGCGTCAAAACTGGAACAGGGTTGTCTTTTCCGATGAATCGCGGTTTACACTCAGCTTTGCTGATGGAAGACTCCGTGTTTATCGCCGAAGGCATGAACACTTTGCAGACAGCTGTGTTCTTGAACGTGACCGATTTGGCGGTGGCAGCGTCATGGTGTGGGGAGCCATTAGTTCCGGTTTCCGTTCGGATCTGATTATCGTGAATGGAACACTCACGGCCCGTCGATACATTGACGAAATTCTTGCCCCTGTCCTTGTTCCTCTTCTTCGACGTCAGGTTGGGAATCAGCAGTTGACGTTCCAGCAAGATAACGCGAGAGCGCACTCGGCTAGGCTTACACAAGACTTCCTGAGGGCCCAAGGGGTGGATGTTATGGACTGGCCAGCGGTTTCACCAGACATGAACTGCATTGAACACATGTGGGATGAACTTGGTAGGAGACTACGTAAACGTCTGAACCAGCCAAATAACGTCACAGAACTCGGCAGGGCTCTTCAGGAGGAGTGGCGTAATATCCCCATGGCAACTGTACGACGTCAAGTCGGATCAATGAGACAACGATTGCAAACTGTCATCCAAAATAACGGTGGTCACTGTTGTTACTGAAAAGTGTGACATTTCACGTCGATACCCTTGTTTCATCATGTGACGTTACCTTCTCAATCGGCTCCTTGTTTTTTTTTCATTATTTTTTGTTGTGAGACAGTGTCCGGACGCTAATCACTGTTTCAGAAAATATTCAATGAAATATATACCTCGATTGAGATGAAGATTGTTTTGATAAATTCAGTGATGCGTTATTTATGCTCTTCAGTACAAAGTTTCAGAAAAATCCATGCGTGGGCAGAAATGAAAGATGCCCTTTTATGTCAAACTTTTTAGGATCTCATTTCTTCTACACTAAATGATGGATTTTGTTCCTATTTGGTACTATGATAGATACTGGTCAAAAGTTTTAATCAGCACCATCAGCACTCATGGCCGTGACCTTGAGGTCGAGGTCACAGAATTTAAATGTTAAAAATTTCGTTAAAGTTTAAGTCCTCATTATTTCCTAACCTTATCACCAATTTGATTCATCTTTGGTATGATGATACATATTGGTCCAAAATTTTGCGCAGTACCATCCCCACCACTCTAGGTCATGTCAAGGTCAAGGTCACAGGCTTAGAATTTTCATGTTAAAATTTTATGTCAAAGTTTTTAGGATCTCATTACTTCTACATTAAATGATGGATTTTGTTCCTATTTGGTATTATGATAGACACTGGTCAAAAGTTTTTATCAGCACCATCAGCACTCATGACTGTGACCTTGAGGTCGAGGTCACAGACTTAGAATTTAAATGTTAAAGTTTTCATTAAAGTTTAAGTCCTCATTATTTCCTAACCTTATCACCGATTTGATTCATCTTTGGTATGATGATACATATTGGTCCAAAATTTTGCGCAGTACCATCCCCACCACTCTAGGTCATGTCAAAATAGGTCATGTCAAAATCAAGGTCACTGACTAAGAATTTTCCAGAAACAAAATGTGCAATATCAAGCGAGCTATCCTGTCTAGCGACGTGTCTTGTTTTGAAACTCGTCTGGAATGTCCCCCTAGTAATCTGGTTGTGCATGACTGAATTTGGTTCCAGTCCTCTGACAAATATGGCCGCTGTTGGCCATCTTGGATTTTTTCTGTTATTGCATCTCCTCCCTAAAATGAATAGGGATCTCATCCAAACTTTGCATATGGATTCCTCTCAGCCCTTAGATGTGTTTCCCCAAAAACGATTCTGGTCCGTCGACTAATATCACAAATTCTCCTGTTCTTAACACTGTAACAAACTTGTTATCGTATCTCCTACGAGACCTCTCTTCAGATTTTTTTGAAACCTGTCTAGGATATTCTCCAGGTAGTCTAGTTGTGCCTGCCTGAATTGGATTCCAGTCGGATTCATTGACAAATATGTCTGCTGTCAGCCATCATGGAATTTTCTCTTTATCATATCTACACCGTAACCAGCAGATGAATTTTATGGAAACTTTGCATATGAATTCTTCTCAACCCCTTGATGCATCTCCCCGAAAATGATTCCAGTCCTGAAATTAATAAAGCAGCCAGATGGCCATCTTAGAAATTGTGACTTCCCCTTTACTTAACACTATCAGTATTGCGCCCTACCTCTACCCTTACCCCTACCCCAATAATTCTTACCCTACCTTATGACATTATTATAGCAGTTTCTATACCAAACCAAATAAATATACCTTTTTTGATGCAAATGACCCTCATGAGTTGGCATGTAATCTTACATGTAACTCATCATCATCATTACCTTGCCCTTCTATCCTGGCCTATCCTAGCTTGGTAGGATAGGCTGGGGTAGCAGATCAGCTCAAATACAGTTATATTTAGAATCAAATCAACCTCTTCTCTTCACTTGCCTCACCTGTTAAGTAAAAAAAAAACAACATTTACTGTTGAATGACAGTTTCATAGGAAGCTCTGGTTACTTTTACAAAATCGAAAGTAGCTGTCTACAAGACAACCTGTGACTAGTAAATCAGTAGTAATTTGTAGTGGCTGATCCCAAACTGATTTATGCTTAGCATACCAGGTAAAGATTTCAACAGTCGACATCTTGAAATATTTTTCTGATTTTTTCCTAGAAAATAGGATTTAACTCTTCATGCAAACTGTCTCCAAAGAAGACAATTTGCATGAAATGTCAAACCTGATTTTCTGGGCAAAATAAGAAAAAACACCATCAATTTCTTGTGTGCAGAATTAGCTGACAGAGAGCAAGTGTTAAAAGTTAATATTATCCTTTAACCTTTACCACTCTTTGGGCTAATTCAGCAGATGACAAATTGATGATATTTTTTCTTAGATGATGTTTTCTGGGAAAAGTAAGAAAATATTTCAAAATATCGTCTGCTGAAATTTTTACTCAGCATGCTCAGTGTTAAAAATCATGAAAGGTTGTAACAGCTGTTCCTATGCCCCGCCACAAAAAGTGACAAAGGTATTATGTTATACCCTCAGAAATTTTGAGTGTCCATCTGTCCATACATCCATGCTTCCATCATTCAAGTCCACTCCATACCTCTGATACTGTCTGAGATATTTTCACGAAACTTCACACAAATGTAAAGCACCATAAGAAGACGTGATGAACACATGAACTGAAAGCTCAATTAGATGCAGCGTTCTACTGGAGACCGGGAGGTAGCGGGTTCAACCCCCACCAAGGTCTGCAATTTTCTTGGAGATTGATCATGAAGTATTTTCTATAGTCATTCTTTCCCTTCTGCTGATTCAAGAAAGGCAGTTGTCAGTTTCTGGCAAAAGAATGTGCACAATACTGGTTAACTGCTTAGAGGACTAAGCTTGCCCAGTAAACGTGTGGTTAGGTAAACTAACTGCTCTTGACATGACCCCATTGGGTTGACTGGGCCATAAAACTTCAACAAACAAACAAACTTCTGTACTCATGTCTGCTCTGAAAGTTGAAAAAGTGAGATATTGTGAAAATTCTCATAACTGTAAAGCACCATGAGACAACATGCAGAACACAAAAAACGTAACAATTTTTAACCTATTTTTGGAGTTGCGGCCCTTTGAACATAGTATGTATTGAAAATAGCCATTTCTACTATGTACTTATGTCCGCTCAATATTTTAACAAAACTTCACGCAAATGTAAAGCACTGAGTCCACTTGCAGAACACAGGAACAGTAACTCTGGTTTGTTTACTTTGGAGTTATTGCCCTTTGAACATTCAACATAGTCATTTCTACCATCTGCTTGTGTCCGCTCTATAAGTTGAAAACCATTTGAGGTATTATTATGTAATTTCTCACAAATGTAAAGCACCATGAGACAACATGCAGAACACAAAAATGGTAACTGGTTAATCTACTTTTGGAGTTGCATCCCTTTAAACATATAGTAGACATTGAAAATAACCATTTCTGTTATGTACGAAAAAAAGGAAACAATCAGGTTGAATATTTTAACCAAAATTGACACATGTATGTGCATCAATGTTGATAATATTTAGGGATGGACTAATGCATCTTCCCTTTGATTTTTTATTTTTGACAGTTACGGCACTTGCTTGATGTAAGTGCGTTGGCGGGGCATGGTGCAGTGCTTTTATATTTTTATATATTTTCAGACATTTGAACAGTTTGAGTTAGATGGCTGTGACAACTGTGATGAGTGGTTACATATGAAGAACAATACTGATGCAGTATATGACTGCACAAGCTCAAACTTTGATGGGTAATCAGCTTTTATACTCGTACTTTACACTAGCTGGTTTTTATCATGTGCAGAGGACTTGTTAACACTTACTACACTATGGGCAGATTCAGCAGATGACAAACTGACTGGTGATCAGGAGGTTGTGGGTTTGACTCTCACCGGGTCGGCAGCATTCTTTCGTGACGATTGATCATGAAATATTTTCTATGGACATTCTCTCCCGTCCGCTGATTTATTTATGAAGGGCATTTGTCTCTGGCAAAAGAATGTGCACAATATCCTGAACTGTTTAGAGGACTAGGCCTGCCAGTAAAAGTAAAAGTGTGTTTAGGTAAACTGATCACACTCGACATGACCCCATAGGGTTGACTGGGCAGTAAACAATATTTTTCTTATTTTTCCTAGAAAATAGGATCTGACAATTTATCTAAATTGTGTCCTAAGGAGTCAATTTGCATGAAGTGTCAAATCCTATTTTCGAGGAAAATTAAGAAAAAATATTTCTAAATATTGTCTGCTGAAATTTTTACCCAGCATGCAAAGTGTTAAGGGGTATTTGATGATAAGTCTGGGATAATTTTCTAGAGTTCTTAAAAACATATGTTTGTGGGCACTCATTAGAAGAGTCTGTCTCTCAGTGAGGCACTTCTAATGAGAACCCACAATGTATGTTTTTATGCAGAACTATAAAAAATGATCCAAGAATTATAACCAGATACTTTTCCTTAACAGCTCCTCTGTTGTGAGAGAAGATAGCTTAATGGGAACACCTGAAGATTTTGTGTGTTGTGAGATAATATAGCTTATAGGAACACCTGAAGATTTTCTGTATTGTGAGAGAAGATAGCTTACTTGGAATACTTGAAGATATTCTATGTTGTGAGAGAAGATAGCCTAATGAGAACACCTGAAGATTTTCTGTGTTGTAAGAGATGATAGCTTAATGGGAACACCTGAAGATTTTTTGTGCTGTGAGAGGAGATAGCTCAATGGAAACACCTGAAAATTTCCTGTGTTGTGAGAGAAGATAGCTTAATAGGAAAGCCTAAAGATTTTCTATGTTGTGAGAGAAGATAGCTTAATGGGAATACCTGAAGATTTTCTGTGTTGTGAGAGAAGTTAGCTTAATGGGAACACCTGAAGATTTTCTGTGTCATGAGCAAAGATAGTTTAATGGGAACACCTGAAGATTTTCTGTGTTATGAGGGAAGATAGTTTAATGGGAACACCTGAAGATTTTTTGTATTGTGAGAGAAGCTAGCATAATGGGAACCCCTGAAGATTTTCTGTGTTGTAAGAGAAGATAGCTTAATGGGAACACTTGAAGATTTTCTGTGTAGTGAGAGAAGATAGCTTAATGAGAACACCTGAAGATTTTCTGTGTTGTAAGAGAAGGTAGCTTTATAATGGGAATACCTGAAGATTTTCTGTGTTGTGAGAGAAGATAGCTTATGGGAACACCTGAAGATTTTTTTGTGTTGTGAGAGAAGCTAGCTTAATGGGAACACCTGAAGATTTTCTGTGTTGTAAGAGAAGATAGCTTAATGGGAACACCTGAAGGTTTTCTGTGTTTTGAGAGGATAGCTTAATGGAGACATCTGAAGAGTTTCTGTGGTGTAAGAGAAGGTAGCTTTATAATGGGAATACCTGAAGATTTTCTGTGTTGTGAGAGAAGATAGCTTGATGGGAACACCTGAAGATTTTCTGTGTTTTAGGAGAAGATAGCTTAATGGGAACACCTGAAGATTTTCTATCTTGTGAGAGAAGAGTAGCTTAATGGGAACACCTGAAGATTTTCTGTGTTGTGAGAGAAGATAGCTTATGGGAACACCTGAAGATTTGTTTATGTTGTGAGAGAAGCTAGCTTAATGGGAACACCTGAAGATTTTCTGTGTTGTGAGAGAAGGGTAGCTTAATGGGAGCACCTGAAGATTTTCTGTGTTGTGAGAGAAGATGGCTTTATGGGAACACCTGGAGATTTTCTGTATTGTGAGAGAAGATAGCCTAATAGGAACACCTGAAGATTTTCTGTGTTGTGAGAAAAGGTAGCTTAATGGGAACACCTGAAGATTTTCTGTGTTGTAAGAGAAGATAGCTTATTGGGACCACCTGAAGATTTTCTGTGTTGTGAGAGAAGATAGCTTTATGGGAACACCTCTTTTTAGAAGGGAAGCAAGAACAACTTTGACAGAGTTGGCAAATCTGAAACAGGGTTCATACACGTCAGGGAAATGTCAGGGAAATTAAAATTTTTTCAAGGTCAGGGAATTCTGATGTGTCAGGTAAAAATGAAATTTTGCAAAACGTCAGCGCTTCAGTCATTGGTGTCCGCTCCATAACTCTGATACCGTCGGATATTTTCATGAAACTTCACCCAAATGTAAAGCACTATGAGATGACATGCAGAACACATGAATCATAATTATGGTTTGTCTACTTTTGGAGTTATTGCCCTTTGAACATTGAACATAGCCTTTTCTACCATGTACTCGTGTCTGCTCTGTAAGTTGAAAAAATCTTTAAAAAAATATTATGAAATTTCTCACAAGTGTAAAGCACCATGAGACAACATGGTAACTCTGTTTAACTTACTTTCGGAGTTGCGGCCCTTTCAACACAGTAGCTATTGAAAGTAGCCATTTCTACTATGTACTCTTGTCTGCTCTGTAAGTTGAAAACTGTCACAGATATTTTGATGAAACTCCACACAAATGTAAAGCATTATTCGAAGAGGTGAAGAACACAATAATCATAACTCTGGATTACCTATCTTTTGAGTTATGGACCTTTGAACTTTGAAAGTAGTGATTTCTGAAATACATATGTGTCCACTCTGTAACTTGAAAACTGTTTTAGATATTTTTATTAAACTTTATGCAAATGTATATCACCATGATACGATGTGCAAAACATGTAAGAACCGTAATGCTAAATTACCTGCTTTTGGAGTTACCACCCTTTGAACATTATTAATAGTGATCCAAGTCATGTGCCCTTTCTGTAACTTGAAAAAAGTCTCAGAGATTTTCTTGAAGCCTTGCAAAAATGTAAAGCAACATAAAATAACATGTAGAACACATTTTATTTTTGACAGAGTTATGGCACTTGCTTGATGTAATTGCAGTGGCGGGGCATGGTGCAATGCTTTTATATTTTTATGTATATATTTTATTCCCCATGGTAGAACTTGAATCCTTTTAAAACTGAAGTCTGTATTTAAGGCTTAGCATGCAGGGCCCAGTTGTTCAAAGCTAACAACATCGTTAGTTAACGATTCGTTAAAATTTACATCAAGTGCACTGCAAAAGCTACTCACATTTTTTCAGCAAAAAATATCAGAATATTGTGTATTGAATCCGCTAAAACAGTTAACGAAATGACCCTTAACGAGCTCGTTAAGCTAACGACGCTTTGAACAACTGAGCCCAGGTTAAAATTTCAGCAGACAAGACAACATTTTGAAATTTTTTTTTTTTTTTTTTATTTTTTCCATAAAATAGGCTTACACATTTCATGCAAAGTGTCTCCTCAGGAGACAATTTGAATGAGATGTGAAAGCCTGTTTTCTGGTGAAAACAAGGAATATCAATTTGTTGTCTGATAAATGTCCGATAGAGTGGTAAAAGTGAAAGGAAAGAAATTGCTCCCAAAGGGTGCTAAAGGAAAGAATTTACTCCAAAAGGGAGCACCCCAGTGAGAAGGGAGGTAAGAATTTTCATGCAGAATTTTTTCCCTTTAAGATATATCCATTCACAATAATCAGGATTGCAAATAAGACTCAGAAAGTCATTACTGAATACCTACCCTTTAGGCCGATCAAATTTAATCATCCAAAAGGATCAATATTGAGTAAGAAACAAAATTTGTCATTCAATTTAAGCTCTATGTTTGGTTAATTTTTTTTTATATTCTGTATCCAGCTTTTCATCATCCAATAAGGATGTCTGTTTTGAAATAAGGCAAATCTCATCATAAATTGCGAATGATTGCATCTTGATTATACAGTTAACCTTCTTTATACCGACACTCGATACAATGACAAAATTCATTATAATGACAATTTAAATGTCACAAAACCTTCGCTGAAGAGGTGACGGTTAATGAGAAATTATGCAAAAATATTGCATAAAATCTTCAAGCAACATATGTTTTGGATATTTGTTAGAATTGCCTCAGAGAGGCAATTCTAACAAATATCCAAAACATATGTTCTATGAGGAAATAAGAAGAAAACAAGGCCTTTCTTAAATATTATTCTGTCCATTAAGGATTCTTTACAACAGCAAATTCATTATAATGGCAACATTTTTGGGAACAAATGCTGTTGTTGTAATGAGGGTTCACTGTACTACTGATTTAATCTCTGATTTCAGAATGATAGCTCAGATGGGGCCAGAGGACAGTTGGGTTGCTAAATGGCAAAGAATAGGTAAGTCTAAAGCAACTTTTAGAAAAAAAAAATGGCATGTGCACCCAGCGAAGACTCAGATCAGCCTGGACATCTGCCCAGTTTGATCAGTCTTCACTGGGTGCTCAATGGGTAGCTAAGGACCCAAGCTTTCATGGTGCAGACAGCAAAGACCTTGGTCAGACTGGGCGGAATATGACAAAACCTACAAAATGGCATGTGTGCCGAGCGAACTCAGATCAGCCTGGGCATCCATTCACATGCTGTTTTGTAGGTTTTTTCATGTGCTGGCTCTTTTGATGAAAAACTCAGAAAGTGCCAGAACCACAGATTGCTAATATTGAGAGGAAACGAGAATGAATACTGGTAGGACAATCCACAGCCAGAACATATAGCCAGGTGACCAGCCCACTCTTTCCTAAGTTATGTACTGGAGAAATTACAATGTTAAGATAGGATAGAACAAACACAAGGACAAGGCACCAAATAGAATGGAAAAAAAAGCACTTCCACAGTTAATGTTCTCAAAGTAACACAAAAAATTAACAATGTCAGAACCACCATCTTAGAACAGTCAGAGGTGTTTGAATCAGTTTTACAGGATTCTAATCTTCACCCTAGATACCACCAACATTACAGTGCAACTTCTCTACAACCTTTGGGAAATCATAAAACTAGCTCTTGTAATGATGTGCCCTGCGATGCGAAAACATGTCTAGGCATATGCGGACAGCAAAGGCCCAGATCAGCCTGCACACTCTTATCAGGGCCTTTGCTGACCACAAACAGAATCATATACTATACAGACAAATTTTTAAGAAGGAGTATTTAGTGATAATTATGGGATAATTTTCTCCAGTTCTCCATAAAAACATATGTTGCGGGTACTCATTAGAAGCGCCTCATTGAGGCACTTCTAATGAATACCCACAACATATGTTTTTATGGAGAAATAAGAAAAATTATCCTAGAATTATCACAAATACTCGTCTTTAACAATTTCTCTGACTATAGAATGTTTCAGTGATGTACAAGTGTCTGGATGAGACTTTCGGCAGGTGCTGGATGATGTGAATCTGTGACAATTGTGAATGTCCATCTAGTAAAACAGCTCTTTGGAAATTCAGAAAAGTGGCTGTGATTGAATGGTGGACTGTTAGGCAAATTAGATTTGGAATAAAGTGACTGTGTTCATAATTTTAGAATATTTACTGTATTCAAAATTCATCAAATTGTCTAGTTCATATAGAGGCTTCCTAACTCATTCAATATATTATAAGAGAAAAAAAACAAACAAACAAGTAAATCACATTAAAAAAGCTGCACTAAAACAAAGATGAGGCTCATGACAAATATTATATACACTGGCAGCCAGAGTAAAAGAAAACTATTCATAGCTCCAGATAAGGCACTTTTGTGTTGTTGTTGTTGTTTTTTTCAACTGAAAAGTATTGATTGTTTTCTTATTTCTAGCCAAAAACATATGCTGTGGTACGGTACTCATTAGAAGTGCCTCGCATGATCTTGTTACTAACTTTTGCACACAGACTACAAATGAGTAAAGGTCAAACATCACCTATTAAGGTTTAATTTATTTTCTGCAGTGCAAAACATGTAGGTCAACAAAGTGACTGCCTGGTAGTTATGTACATGTACAATATTTTGTTACAATGGGAAGAAGATAAATTAACCTGAAGATCACTTGTATTTTCTCTTGATAGTGTCATAGTTCCAGATAAGACACCTTTTTTCAGCCAGACAGTATTGATATTATTTTTACTTGTCCACGAAAATAAATGTTGTGGGCACTCATTAAAAACCCCTTGCCAAGGCGCTTCTAATGAGTACCCCAAAATTATTTATTTCATTGACAAATTAGAAAAAACGTTCATTTCATTGAGTACTTACACCGTTCATTTTTGTTTTTCTATTTTTTTTTTTTTTTTTGTTTTAAGAAATATCCCTTTTATCTAGAGCTACGAGTTTCTGTAGTTCATATTTCTTGTTATTCATATTACCACAGTTGATAATATTAGCATTTGTTTTTTGATTATCTTTTGTTTGTTACCAACCAAAAACAAATATTTGTTAATTTCTGAATTGTCTTAACAAGGCAGTTCTGACAAGTATCCACAAAATATAGTTTGATGCGAAAATAACAAAGCTTAATTTCTGTATATCAGTTCTAGGTGGAGCAAAGGTTATATTGCTGTTTAGTTTTTAGTCTAATATTCTTCTATTTCAGAACGTTTTGTTAAAGGGTGCTATGCAATATCTGTGACTGGCCGATTACCTCCAGGAAAAGTGAGAGACTTGAAAAGAAAAGGGATACCATATCGGCCTAGAGATGTAGCACTGAAGTCATAGTGTCTGATAGTGTTCTGTATGGATATTCTTGTGATAGCATGGGGCGTTACGTAGCTGAAGATAAGCGGGGGTATCCACATATTTTTCTTTTTTCTCTATGAAAACTTATGTTGTGGGTGCTCATTAGAAGTGCCTTATTGGGGTACTTTTATGAGTACAATAAGGCACACTTTTATGAGTACCAAAACATATGTTTTCATGGAGAAATAAGAAAAATATCAGTGTTTTTCAGATGAAAAAATGTACCTTATCTTGAGCTATGGTTACATGTGACATGCTTGAGTTTTCCAGGAGAAGTTGGAAGCAGTTCTGTTCACTGTATTTATCCTAAATATTTAGACAGAACAGATATGCTTGAGCAGAAAGTGTTGATGCACATCAGCTATGAATTCTGCACACATCTATGAAGTACTTATTACACAGAGCCATTCATTATCCCCCCTTCATCATCTCAATATGGCTTAACCTATTGATGACTGGAGGCCTCTAAGTGAGCAACTGGCAAACAGTGCAGACCCAGATCAGACGCCACAGAAAGCTGCATCTGATCAGAGTCTCCACTGTTTGCAAATAGTTCAACAATTTTTCTTTAGGAATATCTATATAATATAGCCTGACATACCTAGACTCCAAAAATATATAGTGTGGGAGAGTTTTATTTTGTCTGTAATTGGTTAAATGATGTTGAAAGACGTGTAACACCAAATCATCATCACACCATCACATCAAACTGATTGCCATTCAGGTAGACACATCACGCGATAGTCAGTTGCACTTGTCTGTCCAAATATTTTGGATAAATAAAGCAGGTTCTGCAAGGGCAGTCTACCTTGTACAATAATTGAGGAGCTTTTTAGTCAATGAAGGCATGGCTCCAGATAAGTTGTGGTGTCTGCATAGTAGTTTTCTTATTTCTCCATGAAAATATATTTTGTGGGTACTCATTAGAAGCACTTTGCTGAGGGACTTCTAATAATTACCCACAGCATTCATGTTCTTGGAGACAAAAATCAAGACTTTTCAGATGGAGAAAGAGACACCTTATCTGGATCTGTGATATAAATTCAGTTCTTATTATTGCTATTAATAATGTCCATGTGAGGTGAGTACTTGTATTTACACTTAACCATGCTATGGACAAATTCAGCCGACCACAAATGGATGACATTTTGCTTATTTTTCCTTGAAATTAGGGTCTAATTCTGAAAATAGGATTTCTATGAAAAATAAGAAAAAATACTTGAAAATCCTGTCTGCTGAAATTGTTACCCAGCATGCAAAGTGTTAAGTGCAAAATACTACCTTATCATACCAGGTCACACAAACTGGTTGTAAGTCACCTTGTACATGAGCACATCCTGGTCATTATAAGCATTCATCATAATAACTCCAAGTAATAAAAACCTTGCAAAAGTTGTGATCAGCATCAACCTAGATCAGTCTTCACCTCAGGATCTGTGATGTTTGTTTATAACAAAACTAGTTATGTATTGTATTTGTAATTATATGGAGTATCCTGATAAGTATTTTGTCTTATATTTCCAAGAAAATGTGCATTATGGATGCTCATTTTTTATTTTTTTTATTTATTTTGGTTTTACATCCCTTTCAAGAATATTTCACTTATATTGAGCCGATCGTTCATCAAAGGTGGGGGAAAACTGGAGAACCCGGGGAAAAACCACCAGACCATCTGTAAGCAGAACTTGGCTTTCCCACATGTGACCTGAGCGAAGCTCAAACCATAGTGGTGAGAAACCTAATGGATTAAGAGTCAACTCTCCTATCCACTAGGCTATGGGGCCCGCATTATGGGTGCTTATTAGTACATTTCAGTGAGTCATTTCTAACAAGTACATGTACTACAGCTCCAGATAACAGGTGGTATCTGCATATTTTTCTTATTTCTCCATGAAAACATATGTTGTGGGTACTCATTAGAAGCACCTCGGTTAGGCACTTCTAATGAGTACCCACAACATATGTTTTCATGGAGAAATAAGAAGAAATCAGTACTTTTTGGTTGGAAAAAGTGTCTTATCTGGAGCTGTTAGTACCCACAATATTTGTTTTTGCAGAGGAATATGAAAAAATATAAACACTTGATAGAAAAATGCTTATCTTGTATGAAGATTCTGTAGAAAATAGTGTAACCCATTATATCTTCTTGAAGATGCCCATAGAATTCTTTAAGTTACAAATCATAACTCCATATAAGGGTGGATATCTGTGTAATATTTTTTAATTTCTCTAGAAAAGCAAATGTTGTGGGTACTCATTAGAAGGGACTTGTTTTTATGGAGAAAGAAGAAAAATTTCAGTACTTTTCAGTTGAAAAAAGTGCCTTATCTGGAGCTGTGGAACAAATTTATGTAAAAAAAAAAAGGGTGAAAATAAAATACTTTATTGTGCAGAAGGAGATAAGTAGGTATGGATTGACACTATTTATATGTCTGTAATGTGTGAGAAGATAACTTTGTTTATAACCACTGCATGCTGGGTAAAACTTTCAGCAGACAGTATTTGAAATTTTTTCTGAATTTTTCTCAGAAAATATTCTTTGACATTTCATGTAAGGAGACTTTTTGCATGAAATATCAGGGCCTGTTTTCTGGCAAAAATAAGAAAAATATCATCAATTTGTCATTTGCTTAATTAATCCAGAGGGTGGTAAAGGTTAACATGACTTCTGAACTGGTAATCTCTTCGCATGCTGAATTCAAGTTATTATCAAGTAACAAGTACCAGATCGTCAATGTGTCATCTGAATTATCCCAGAGAGTGGTAATGGTTAACATGACTTGTAATGATGGGTAGCCTTTAACTTATTGAATTCTAGTTATTATCTTGGCAGTCTGAGAAAATATACCAGATTACATGTTCCCATTGAATACTACAATCAGTCTGCAGATCTGTGCAGTGTGATGTATCTGCTGTCTGCATGAAGAAGCTTGGCAATCCACAATATTCAGAGAAGGCTGATCATTGATTCAGGGTTTTCCTTCAGGTTTTAAAATGACTCGCTTATGTGCAGTTAAGAATGTCCTCTGCTACAAATTTGCATTGTGCTTTAGACTTAACTATTGCCCAGATTTTGGTAATTCTTGCCGTATAAGTCACAAATGCTGCCTGCAGTCATTCCAGTTTTTAGGGAATTCATTTTTTTTTCAATTTTATAGACTTAATCATAGCTCCAGATAAGAGGAGGTATTCATTTAATATTTTTCTCATTTCTCCACAAAAACATGTTGTGGGTACTCATTAGAAGCACCTCAGCAATAAGTACCCACACTATACGTTTTTATGAGAGATAAGAAAGACACCAGTAGTTTTTGGTTGCCTTATTGGGAGCTATGCTTTATATTGATCTATTCAGTTGAGCAAAGCATGCAACTGTTATGTTAGATTTAGTTTATTTCAAAATATGTATTGCAAAATGAAAGGAAAGTAACTAATGCATAAGTGGAATGTATTTTAATTTACTTCATGTATTTTACTTATATCATGCTGACCAGTAGGGGATAAGATATACTTGGTTGATTTTCTGCAATTTTTTACAAGAGAGAAAAATTTTGTGACTTCTTATTTGCGTTCCTGCATACCAGTCCCCTCCTAAAGGGATCTACTCTAAAAGGACAAAATTTGTTCCCCTTTTAGACTAGAGCCCTTTCAAAGGGCAGCAAGAACAATTTTGACCGAGTTGCCTCCCTGTAAATACCAACAGATCACATTTTAGGATATATGGGCCAAGCAAAAATGTGCTTTGGGGTCGTGTGGACAGTGAAGGCACAGATCAGACTGTGCAGAGCAGATGCACAGTCTGATCAGGCCCTACACTGGCCACTAACAGAATTATTTGATACTACAGAATGGATGAATGGAGAGCATACTAAGCGTATGTTCATGATGATCTGAATCTGCACATTTTGCACTTTCTCACTTGACAAGCCCATTTAAACACTGTCTTCAGAATAAAGTTGGTATATCTGTAATAAAAATGTATTTGAAGGCCTAGATTATCCTGCTCATTGCTGCAGTCTTACCTGGTCAATTTAATGTTGGTCAGTATGCTCTACAGGATACAATGACTGTAAGAGAGAGCAGATGCTCTGATCAAATCATGTCTGTGCAGGCCTGTCTGGGCCTTAGCCATCTGCATATGTGGCAGCGGCAGAGCCAGAATGATTTCTGAGGGGGTTTGATTTCATCAAATTACCATACTCACTCTACATATATGTATTCAGGCAGACAGGCCTGAGCAAACAGTGTAGACTCAGATCAGATGATGCAGAATGCAGCATCCAATCAAGATCTACACTGTTTGCCATGTACTCAGCAATTGTACATACATTCGCAAGTAGTAAAATGGACTTGTTGTTGAGAAGTATATGGTAAAGAGTAAGGGGTGTAAATTTAGAGTAAATACAGTATCACAGATTTATCCAAAATTTCCCTTGAAAATGAAATTGTGATTCTAAAATGGGTTTGACGGAGTTTGACGGAATCCCCCAATCCCCCTCAGAATCCACCCCTGTGTGGAGAGGACCTTCTCTTTGTGTCGAAATAGAGCAATCCTTTTTCTTTGAACATGGATCTTTCAATCAGGCCCCGAGGTTATAAAGCTTTTTTTTTTCATGCTAATAAATCTCAAATTACTAGCAATCGCAATTTTTTTCTTGCTAAACAGACCTGAGCATGAAAATTTCTCTGCTAATAAATATGAAAATGCCAACTATTGTTGGCATTTTCATATTTATTAGCAGAGAAACTTTCATGCTCATCTGAGGAGTATGAAAAAAGTTTTATAACCTCAGGGCCAGATCTTCTCTTGCAGACAATTTGAATGAAGAATGATGCAGCATTTTATGGGAAATAAGAAATAAAAACCCATAGAATTGTAATGTTTATTTTGTCAGGGGGGTTCTAAAGGTCAGTGAAGCCTGGCTGAGATCACATTAAAAATTTCATTGTGTTTTTGAAATGAAAGAAAAAAGTACATGTATATGTATATGTTTATTATATGCCATGAAAGCACAATGTGTTTTACACATATCACTTTGCACTGTTAAAGGAGAGTGAAGTTCTTTATAGCTTCTTTGTATTAAAGTAATTGTACATTATTCTATGTTGCCTCATTGGAGGCTTTGTATTTCAAAAGTGTAGGTTTGAAATTTCACATTAAGTATGGAATGGGGAGTGTGTAACATGAAAGTAAGGATTAGAACACACTAACACTGTGCAAAGTGAAGTACCCTATTTCCCATATGTATTTGGACAGACAGGCCTGAGCAAACAGTATAGCCCTTGATGAGATGCTGCAGAAAGTGTCTCATCAGGGTCTACACTGTTTGACACTCAGCAGTTTTTAGACACAGGGTAGTAAATTGTACTTGTTCAAAGTTTAGAACAAGTATGGTAAGGAATTATTGTCCAAATACTTAGAGTAAATACACTATGCTGTTTCAGACTAAACAGAGCTGGAGAGTAAATGATTATACAAAAAGCAAATGCTTAAATTAGCCTACACCATCTAGGCATGTCCAGCCAAAAGAGTCTGCTGTAGCAAGTATAGATAAAGCCATGATCAGACTGCCCAGATGTGGAGGCATACATAGACTGTTCATTTTACAGTATTTTAAAAATGACTGGATACACCTAGTAAATTTCCTGCCATTTCAACAAAAGAGACACTTTTGTGACTTCCTGCTCACCAATCACCTCCTGGAAGGAATCTGACCTATAAAAAAGGAATCAGTTAATTTCCAGAGGGAGTGTGTTTTTTTTTTCTCTTTAGTGTAGACCCATTTTCAGAAGGGAGACAAAATATATTTAAGATTTGCCTCCCCTGAAAGTGTATCCAGTTCTCTTACACAGCTTTTCCTTGATACAGCTGAGTTGTAAAGTTCCCTTTTGTGTTTCATGTAAAAAGGCAAAAATAAATCCTCAGAGAGGTAAACTGTTTGTTAGATTTTATTTATATATATATATCAGTATATTATCTGTGCCTTACCAAGTGAAAAGGTGTATTTGAGGTTATGTGAAGACAGAAGGTTTATATCAGTCTGTAAGTCTGTGGTCAGTTCAAGATCTTCACTGTTCACTTATGGTTCTACAGTAGCACATAATTGTATAAACTTCCATATTTACCCTTAGTTTTTGGACACCTGAACTCCTTACCATACTTGCCCTAAAATTTGAACAAGACAATTTTAATACCTTATGACATATCTAAAAATATGCTGGACCAGTGTCAAATGGTGTAGACCCTATCAGATTATCCTCTGCGGCATCTGATATGGTTCTACTCTGTTTGATTAGGGTTGTCATTTCAGATACATGTATTTAATGTAAATACAACACTAGTGAAGTCTCTGATGATCTGATCAGACTGCATGAATATACACACAACTAAATAATAGGGGTATCCAGATAATATATTTTTTTTTATTTCTTCATGAAAACATAAGTGGGTACTCATTAGAAGTGCATCAGCACTTCTAATGAGTACCCACATTTGTTTTGGGGTAGAAATACGAAAATTTCAATACTTTTTCATTAAAAAGATCCTGCCTAGAGCTATATGTACAGGTGTTCTGGCCTTGCTTTCACATACACACCTCAAGTACTCCCTTTCACTGGATGCTTTCTGGAATAGCCAGTTTTTGTTCATCACATGAGGAAGGAAAATAGAAGTCGGACATGTTTGAAATGTGTGGCTGGGCGCCATTTCTTGTAGTATTTACTTTCAGTTTCTTCAATACCACATCTTTGTAGTATTTTCCAGTAACGCTTTTGCCCTTTTCCATTGGCACCTGTATTACAACCCCTTCACCAGAGAAAATGATTGCTTACAAAACCTTCTTTGCAATTAACTTGCGTTTAGCAAGTCTTTGGCTGTTTTTAGTGACCCATATTTTATTGCTAATCATCCTAACAAGTTCAAAATAATAAACCTAAGTTTCATCTCCATTGACTACATTTGCAAATGTCTTTTCATTTTTTAAACATATTTTGAGCAGTTGTTTAGCTTTTTTAATTCTCTGCTTCTTTTGACCATCAGTCAACAAATGAAGCACCCACCTGGCAGAAATCTTCCTAACATTCACAGTTCTGTAGAATGTAATGAACTCTTGATAGTGAGATGCCAACCATTTGTGCTGTATCAGGTATTGTATACCTAACATCTCTCAATAATTTCTTTTACTTTTTATACAATTTCGTCACAAGATGCGGACTGAAACCACCAATGCTCGCACAACGAAGAACTGTAACTGCTTGGAGTGATCAGTAAAAAACCTACTGGGGAATTAAAAAAGTATAGAAGGTTACCAGGATGAGGAAGAGCCACAATGACAGAACATAGTCTACCAATGACACCAAGAGGAAGGCAAACAAACCATGACAGACAGTACACAAGCTACAAACCAAAGAAAAGCAACGCAACCAGCTCCTGATGATGATACTAGACAGGATCTACTAAACACAAGAACAAAACAACAAACAGGACAAAACACGAAAAAAGCCCCACTGCAAGTAGCCACAAGGCCACCTCCAGCCAAAATACAAACAAACAACACCATATAGTGCGACAAAATTAAACAGACAATTTGTTTCGGCCAATGTCTTCATAGTTACCGGTATTAACTACGATCGAATTTTATGTTCAGCAGAAAAGGATATCGATGGGGTTTATTGATTGCCTATAAATGACCTAATTTTTATTGACTGCTGATTTGTGGCCTAACATTTAGGTGACTGCTGATTTTTGTGATGTGAGTTTTAACGATCTAGCTCAAACAATCCAAACTATACTATTTTATGTGAAAATAGCTCTGTTGGTTACCGATTGGGGAGCTAAGATATTTTTGGTACCTCCTCCAGACCCTCATGACTGTTCACTGCAGTTAATCAAGCCAGACTATGGTGTAATGGTTTACTACAATATATTGTCATTCAGAAATCGATGAAAACTAACCGAATTTTCACGGAATATGCTAATGTCTCCGTTTAATGTTGATGCACTATAACCATCACTTTAAACCAACTTTGTTCTAATGCAGTTCCAAATTACAAACACGTGTTCGTTGAATAAGTCAGTTAACTAGAAAAAAATATAAAATGTGGTTTTGCATTTTTTGTGTCGAATACAACCCCAAAACGTCAAATTCGGGCTAACTTTTTGGGTTTTAATTTTTTGTCCGGCTTTCTGTTAACCCTTCTCTTGCCGGAATTAAAATGAATCAGGCCTGTAAGAGGGGGTACCTCTACTTGAGAAGTCATTACCCCCTGAATTTTACCTCGATTTTCATGAAATTTTCACGTATAATTTGCCGATCCTAGGTGGCCATTTTACCGGAGAAAGAATGGTCACGTGACTAGAAAGTCACGTGACAGTCATGTGTAAACCGGGAACCGTTTAAGACACTTAAAAAAAAAAAAAAAAAAAAAAATAATTACAAGAGCCCAGCGCCTACTGTGTACTATTGTGAATGAAACGAGTGACATACATAGGTTCTACTGTTATTCCTACTTATTCCTCACTGGAAATGATTCAGGTGTTATGGGCTTTTTTTCCAGAAAAGCCTGATCAATCTGTTGAAGTGAGTGCTGAAATTAATGGCAGCTTGAAATTTGGTATTCTCGGTCTTTTTTAGTGTGGGTAAAATCCAGCACCTGACTATCTAATGAAAAGTGGCGTGTTTGTATGAAAGTAGGTTCACTCCTGTATGAGAACACTTGCTCTGAATGGTTGCATGTGGTATATTGTAAGTATGACGGGCTTTTGAGCTGGCAGACCCCCCCAGCGCGACTATTGTCGCGAAAGGCAAGATAAGGGTTAAGCTAATAATCTTATATCTGTACATATCAAATTGTACCTCATTCATCAAGATGGGGTCTTGAAATTCATAACGAAAAAAGGTAAGAGATAAGTCCAGGGAGTGCAACAATCACAAAACGCAGCCCATCCCAGACCCCAAGAGGAAGAGGAAACCTACAAATCCAAACAAGCACAAATCGAACAAACGTACGAAAAGCACTAAGATTAGCTCTCTCTTCCCAAAGCAAGGTAATCGCAATACTAAAAGGACTGAAAAACACAAAGTGACACACGGAAAGACATACAACAAATCGCCTCGTAGAATAAACCAAAAAGCAACAAAGAGTAAAACCAAGTCACTGATGATGTCTAATTGGATGACCGTACCTATTCTGGCCTTGAAAAGTTCAATACTAGGGTATTTCCGGTTTTCTGTTCATTTCTTTTAGAATCTATATGTATTTATTAGCTCGCCTGAACAACGTTCACGGAGAGCTATTGTATTACCATTGGCGTTGGCAGCGACTTTGGCATCAGCGTCCACAAATGTTAAAGTTTTCGTTAACGTTTTTAAGACCTTATTATTCCTAACCTTATCACCGATTTGATTCAGCTTTGGTATGATGACACATAGTGGTCCAACATTTTGCGTAGTACCATCCCCACCACCCTCTGGGAGACGACACAAAATGACCCTCAAGGGTTGACGTATCGTTAAACCCCAACACAATCAAAAAAACCACCCTAGGTCATGTTAAGGTCAAGGTCACAGAATTTTATGTTAAAATTTTACGTCAAATTTTTTAGGATCTGATTACTTCTAAACTACATGATGGATTTAGTTCCTATTTAGTATCTATTTAGTATCCTGATAGATACTGGTCAAAAGTTTTTATCAGTACTCATGACCATTGAGGTCACAGACTTAGAATTTAAATGTTACAGTTACCGTTAAAGTTTTTTTTTGAGACCTTATTATTTCCTAACCGTATCACCGGTTTGATTCATCTTTCGTATGATTATACATTTTGGTCCAAAATTTTGCCCAGTTCCATCCTCAACCCCCTAGTTTATGCTAAGGTCAAGGTCACAGTCATGTCAAAATTTTCATGTTAAAATTTTACGTCGAAGTTTTTAGGACGTCATAATACTTCTAAACAAAACAATGGATCTAATGTATATTTAGTATCGTGATATACACTGGTCCAAAGTTTATATCAGCACCATCAGCACTCATGATACTTGGGGTCGAGGTCACAGACTTAGAATTTTAAAAATGTTAAAGTTTTCGTTTAAGTTTTTAAGACCTCATTATTTCCTAACCTTATCACCGATTTGATTCATCTTTGGTTTGATGAAAATTTTGCACTGCAATCCACCCCCACCCCTCACACACCCAGGTCATGTCAAAATCAAGGTCACGGACTTAGAATTTTCCAGAAACAAAATGCAATATCAGGCGAGCTATCCTGTCTGGCGACATGTCTTGTCTTTACTAGAGTTGGTATCAGTTCCATCTGGCAACCATAAAACATATTCCCGTATTTCAGGATAACTGCACTTAATTTTTGTATCCTTTGTGATTATTTGGTTTTTGGTGCTCATTGCACTCATGAGTCATTTCTTTTTGGGTCTGTTGCTGGGTGGTTGGGTGGTGCGAAGGTGTCATGTATCTTTTGTAACCGGGGCGTCCAGCTGATATTGGCTTATAGTTGGGCAAGGCCTGCTATTCTTGTAGCAGGTAAGGATAGGGAGGTGATGTTTTTATTTCTTCTGTTTCTTCACTTTCATTCCTGTTCCTCTTTCTTCCCTGTCCCTCTCTTTCATCTCTTCTGCTATCTCTTCTGTCTCTTCTCCCTTTCTCTGGGAGACGACACAAAATGACCCACAAGGGTTGACGTGTCGTTAAACCCCAACTCAGTCAGTTTTGGGTCTGTTTACATAACTATGACAATAATACTCATTACTCATGCTTTTATTTTCATGAAGCAAACACTAAAGCTAAAGTAGGTCAATAATAGGCATGACATAGACAATGTACTGTCTGGATGCCCTTGTCGAGGGTATGACGAGTTCAAAATATTAATTGGAACCATGGGATACTTTCTAGGAGCTTAGCCAGCAATATTCACAGATACTATCTGATCTCTTTTATTCTGTCTCTTTTTCTCATGCTACACATTCCAGTGATGTTCTTCTTTGCTCTTTTGAAGTCATTTAAACTGATTTTAGGATACATGTCAATTTTACTCTTGTGACTACCTCATTTACCCTATTTATTCTGATACCTTATCTCCATATCATACTAGTTATAAAGTTTGAAAAAGTATGTTTTTTTTTCCTATCCGTTGACATGTCTGAAATACTTCCGATGATTGGGAAACATTATTAGACTCAGCCCTGTCTTTCCAAATAGGGTAACCAAAACCACATTATTTCTTGTGTCCAGCCTGTGCGGTATTTCCTATTCATACAATATTCATTTTTAGCTTGGCTAACTGAGAGAAAGGAATCTCTACATGTTAATATATTATATCATATCCTTCAGCATGGGAAATAATCTCTAACTTATTGACCTTATATATTTTCTGTTTGAATTGATTCAATACATGATACTAGTAAACCACCCCAGCGGGCACATGACATTTATAAAACGTCACATTAATGTCAATGCAATTTCATGACATTGACTTTAATGCAACATTTTATAAGTGTCATATACCCGCTGGGGCGTTATTAATACATGAACATGTATCTGTAGCACTGTTTCACATGATAATTAAGGGAGAATGGGCACTATAAGCCAAAGTCTTTTGTTCAGATAGTCATTGCAGATCTATGTTATACATGTATGTTGGGAATTTCTGGATAAAAGCTGTAGACCAAAACGTTACTGTCATATGTCGTGAAAATACACATCAATAAAGGGAGTATACAAAAGACAGATGAGGTGATTCAAAAAGACTTCAAAGAAAATACTTATCATAACACTACAAGTTTAGCCTTATCAGGAGCTATGAATACCGGTAGCTTAAAAAAGAACTCAAAGAGATGTTAGTATATTATTTAATTTTACCTAATTTGCATTTCATACGTAAAGTCTGTTGGACATTATAGTTTAAAAAATAACTCTATCAGAGGGATCTTTTTTAACGCTTAGCAGTCTGGGTAAAAGTTTCAGCAGACATCTTGAAATATTTTTTTTATATTGGACACAGGATTTGTTATCTGCCCTGAAGACATTTTGCATGAAATGTCAAATCCTGTTTCCTGGGAAAATATCACCAATTTCTTGTCTGCTACATTTTACCAGAGAGTGGTAAAGGTAAAAGCAGAATCTCCTTATTTCTTTTGGTTATATATATGTATAGAAGAAGATATATGTTTGGCAAGTCTGTCGGTGGAACCCTCATTGAAATATCCCAAATACTTGCAGAGTTATTGATGTTTTAAGTTATTTGCTTATTTGCATCTCACTGACATTCATGAGAAACCAATGAGATCATTGGTTCATATGAATAGTTTAAAAAATGTTTTAAAAACTGTAATTTGAAAATATTGAGCGAGTGTATGTTGAGAGAAACAGATCTCCTGCATTTTTTACATGTAGAGCTGCAGCGCTCATACAGTTTCATAATCAGTTTGATTTTTAAATAAAATTGTACTTTAAAGAAAAAATAAAATTTTGGAATTGATTTATGTTCTAACTGTTCCATATTTTGAAGTTATTTTACTGAAATTTTGTATAATAATCTTTCGGAGTGTGATTTACAACCATTTATTTATTCTTTGTGAGCTTTGATCCACAACAATGATGTGTATATCATAATATTCAAAAACTGTTTTTACAATTTAATTACGCAGTTTTTATAATTTCAAAAAATGCTAGCTAGAAATATAATATAAAGTCTAAACAGTCAACAGTATTAAATAGAATATTTACTATTTTTATCAAAATTAATAGTATATAATAAAATTATGGGGAGTTAAATAAAATTTAAAAGGCCCAATGACATCAGAGAAAAATACATTGTGGGATAGCATTTTTAGTGTACTGTAAATAGCAACACTAGTATGAATTTGAATGCATGTAGCTTTTTTAATCAAAAGGAAATTTTTAATGCAGTTTTCAACATTATTTTCATCACAACAATATCTTTAATTTGAAATATTCTGAAATTAGAGGATGTGTCACCTTTAAAGGCTTCAGGTAATACTTACTTAACCTTAAGCCCACTCTGAGAAAATCAGCTGAGGACAAATCAGTGACAGATTTCTAAAGTTTCTCAGGAAAAAGTTCATGACAGTTCACCTTTAGAAGACCATTCGCATGAAATGTCAGGACCTTTTTCTGGGAAAGAAAACAAATAAAAAGTCTTCTGCTGCTACTAAAATTCAGCAAGTACCGTAAACGATTAAAGGCATGTTCCAAATAAGCAATTTGACGGGTGTGCACCATATTAATGCTTAGCACTCTGGGTAAAATTTTCAGCAGACAGCATATTGAAATATTTTCTATATTTATCCAAGACAATAGGTTTTGACATTTCGAGACAATTTGCATGAAATGTCAAAAAAATAAGATAGATATTTCAATATGTTGTCATCATAAAATTTTACCTAGAGTGCTAAGCATTAAAGGCATGTTACCAATATGCAATAAACGAGTGCACTATACATGTATTAAGTTGCACAAACATCATTGCACACTACCCTGTTAGATAAAGAGTTCGTTCATAGTTAATATTGGCAGTACCTGTCTAAACTGTCTAGTAATTAAAGCACTGAGAGTGTTGATGTGAGCGGATGTCTGAAAAATCTTTTCAGTGTCAAAAGTCATATGTAAATTATGATATTATATTTATTAAGTCAAGTTTGGTACCCGATATCCACTTTTCTGTGAAAAAGGTCCTTTTTGGTGTTTAGTAGGACTACGGCTCAGGTTACACTTTTTACTGTAGATTTGGCACGTTTTACTGGAGTATTCATATTTGTCCGCCAATATTGTACTCGATATGATTGAAATGTTATTTCATCAAACATTTGTTTGGGTTAAGTTTATTTAATACCTCTTATAAGCTTTGGAATGTATAAGGCTAATTTTCAGTGTTAGCAGGGAACTACTTGTAAGGTAGTAACTGGGTCGGTAGTAACAGGAAAACAGATTGTTGAAATGTAGACTGCACAAGAGATTCTACATGGCTTTTGTGGACCTGGAGAAGGCATTTGACCGAGTGCCTCGGAAGGTCATCTGGTGGGCACTGAGAAAACTTGGTGTGGAGGAGTGGATTGTGCGACTGGTACAGGGGATGTAAGCCAATGCACGGAGCCGTGTCCGTGTTGGTAAGGGGTACAGTGAAGAGTTTGAAGTGAAGGTTGGTGTTCACCAAGGCTCAGTACTCAGCCCGCTGCTCTTCATCATTGTGCTTGAAGCCTTGTCATGGGAGTTCAGCTCTGGGTTTCCCTGGGATGACCTCTATGCCGATGACCTTGTTATCATAATCGCTCTGGGAATTTGTCAGGAGGCTCTTGACTTGGAAAAAAGCAATAAAGGAGAAAATACTGAGGGTAAAATGCAGGAAAGACGAAGATCATGATCTATGGTACAGGCTTGGACCTCCTGCAGAGTTCAGGCGAGTTTCCATGCGCCGTCTGTCGCACTTGAGTGGGCAGCAACAGCATCTTCAGCAATCACTGGGTGCACAAGAAATGCAGTGGGCTCAAGCGCTTGACAAAGGACCCTGGTTACAGATGTACCTGGTGCCAGGGAACTGCATGTGCCTTGGACGGCAGACCACAGAGGGAAGTCCAAGTCGGACCTGACAAGCTGGAGGTGGTAGTTTCCTTTTGCTGCCTAGGAGACATGCTTTCAGCAGCCGGTGGCTGTGAACTTTCAACCGCAACACATGTGAAATGTGCCTGGAAGAAGTTCAAGGAGTTGCTACTAGTTCTCTCATTCAAGACATGTGACCACGTGTACAGCTCTTGTGTGTGGAGCACAATGCTCCATGCCAGTGAGACTTGGCCATTGACAAAGCAAACCTCTAACATCTGCAGTGAAATGACAGGGCAATGATCAGACAGATCTGCAATGTGAAGCTGCAAGACATTATCACCACCAGATCCAATGAGCTACTTGCGCGGCTTGGCATTGAGGATCTGGACATCATTCTGAAGGAGAGAAGGCTCCTCTGATATGGACATGTGGAACGCTCCGATGGTGCAGTCAAGACAGCCTTTGACATACAGGTTGATGGAAAGCGTGGGCCTTGGAGGCCAAAGATGACACGGAAGCAGCTGACAGAGAGGGATTGCAGAGAGTGGAAACTTTCGGCTATCAACCCTCATTATGATAGACATACCTGGAGATCTGGTGTGAGATCTGCCATGCCTGCGGCAAGCCAGGTACCTGGAAGGGGACCCATTGATGTGGATGTTGCCCATGTATCTGCACGTTAATAAAAAAAATCCAATGATGATGATGTAGTGTGTCAAATCTGGTAGCGGTTTGGCAGCCGGCCCCAAAAATGAAAGTGAGTAAAAGACAAATGGGTTCTGTTATTTTACATAGATAATATTGCTTACTCATCCTTTTAAATTGTCTCCCATAAAGTGTATTTCAGTCAAATATTAATCCCATTTTCAGAGAAAATGTTGTAAAATATTGTTGGTCAATAATAATATTCAGTCAAATAGTCAAATAAGTAAAATAATATTCAGTTATTCGAAAGTAATAAAGTCGAAAATGTAACTGGGCATTTGTGCCCAGCAAAGATTCAGATTAGCCTGCGCGTTCACACAGTCTGATCAGAATCTTCACTGGGCACATTTTGGATAGCCAAGATTGCAAAGTTTCTTCAAGTGTACAGCAAAGACTATCAGACTGCATGGATGTGCAGGCTGATTTGTATCTTCATTGGGTGCACAGGTGTTTTTTCACGTTGTGGCTCGATTGTGTTATGGTAATGATATGTGTTTGTTTGTGTTGAGGTTTTACGGCCCAGTCAACCCAATGGGGTCATGTCGAGCGCGGTCAGTTTACCTAACCACACGTTTACTGGGCAGGCTTAGTCCTCTAAGCGGTTAACCAGTATTGTGCACATTCATTCGCCAGAAACTGACAACTGCCCTTCTTGAATCAGCGGAAAGGAGAGAATGACCGTAGAAAATATTTCATGATTAATCTCCACGAAAGAATGTTGCCGACCTCGGCGGGGGTTGAACCCGCGACCTCCTGGTCTCCAGTCGGACGGCGCATCCAACTGAGCCACCAAGGCCGGCATGATATGTGTTATACTAATGCGTGCTGTGACTCATTAAGCCACCTCATGTGAACCTGTAACATATAGTAGCGTATCCCTTATCCTTTAAGTGTTGACTTTGTTTAAAAGCATAATCCATGATTAAAAAACACTAACAATGAAGTGCCATTTTGTGATATGGTTTTGTGTCATTGAACCTCCTTATATGATCAGGGAGGGCTGTGTTCCCTGGTTGTGGCCAAAAGTCTAGGAAAAGCTTTGTTCCCTGGTTGTGGCCTAATGTCTAGGAAGGGCTGTGTTCCCTGGTTGTGGCCTAAAGTCTAGGAAGGGCTGTGTTCCCTAAGTGTGGCCAAAAGTCCAGGAAGGGCTGTGATCCCTGGTTGTGGCCTAAAGTCTAGGAAGGGCTGTGTTCCCTAAGTGTGGCCAAAAGTCCAGGAAGGGCTGTGTTCCCTGATTGTGGCCTAAAGTCTAGGAAGGGCTGTGTTCCCTAAGTGTGGCCAAAAGTCCAGGAAGGGCTGTGTTCCCTGGTTGTGGCCAAAAGTCTAGGCAGGGCTGTGTGCCCCTGTTGTGGCAAAAAGCGCTCGCAGTCAGTTTAGGAATTAAAAAAAATCATAATGAGGTAGAGACAATAAACATTAGTTTCAGAAATGGTAATGTAAATTTTCTTCCATTTAGGTCCAGAAAATTTTGATTCTCCAGCTATTTTCAGTGTGTGTGTGTGTGTGTGTGTGTTTTCATTGCTTAGAAGAATCATTTCTTTAACACATGTCGTGCAGAATAAATTAAGATGCCATACCTAATTCTAATTTTCATCCAGTCAGATTGCTTGATCCTGATTGTTGCTATAAATTCACATAATAAATGGCAAACAGTGCAGATCCAGATCAGTTTGCTTCTTCAGAAGCCAACTGATCTGGATCTACATCGTTTGCAAAGGCAGGGTATATCCGGGTTCAGCATGACAAGGGTTAATATTTTATCTTCACTACTGTTGGTGTCAGTGCCATGGGCGGCTGTAAATGTCTCTCCATATATCATTAAAGTGTTTGTTTGTTTTTTTGTTGTTTTTTTAATTGTCTGACCCTATGTGATCATTTAGCAAGTTCCAGGATTTTTTTAAAATTTATATGATCAATGATGATGTCTAATTGGCTGATACTAGTGAGTCTGGTCCAGACAACTTCAACACTTGGGCTAGATACGGATGATGTCTACTTGGCTGATACTAGTGGGTCTGGTCCAGACAACTTCGACACTTGTGCTGGATCACTGATGATGTCTAATTGGCTGATATCAGTGAGTCTGGTCCAGACAACTTCAACACTTGGGCTAGATACGGATGATGTCTACTTGGCTGATACTAGTGGGTCTGGTCCAGACAACTTTGACACTTGTGCTGGATCACTGATGATGTCTAATTGGCTGATATCAGTGAGTCTGGTCCGACACTTGTGCTGGATCACTGATGATGTCTAATTGGCTGATATCAGTGAGTCTGGTCCAGACAACTTCGACACTTGTGCTGGATCACTGATGATGTCTAATTGGCTGATATCAGTGAGTCTGGTCCAGACAAATTCGACACTTGTGCTGGATCACTGATGATGTCTACTTGGCTGATATTAGTGTGTCTGGTCCAGACAACTTCGACACTTGAGCTATTATAATGGTTTGATTATGTATTCATTACTCTTATGAGGCCGTTGCTTTCGAATACACTACAGCCGGTATATATCAGTTCTGTGTGGCCGCCGGAAAACGTTTCCCCACACTTTGCTACAGTGTACTTAGTTTACAGTTTATGGTCCTTTTGAAAATTATATGAGGAACGCTGATGCGATCTTATTGGCTGAAACTAGCTAGTCTAGCCAAAACAATTTCGACACTTCAGCTATTTCCAGTGTGTGTGTGTGTGTGTGTGTCCATTGCTCTCAAGGCATATTCCATTTAAATATAGTTTAAGCTAAACTGTAAATTAAAAGAGGGTCCTATTTTATCTAAAAACATTTTCAGTTGTCTCACAAATCAAAGTTAGCTGTCATTAGCAATGCAGTAAGTGAGATGACACGTTTCTTTAGTAATATCCATAGTATAAATCATTTGGTAGTTTCTCATTTCTGTATATCCCTACAGTTGTTTTCATACAGCTTGGTGTATTGGCATGCAAAATGATTTGGACGAACTTCGACACGATGGTGTTTCAACGTTGATTCGAGGTGCAAAATCCAACTATATGTAACCCAACATCATTTAAGTAGTGGTTAACTCTTTCAACCCTGCAGATTAAAACATATACCTTTGCAAACAGTATAGATACAGATGAGACAGCTCGTAACGAGCTTTCTCATCATGATCTACACTCTTTGGTAGTCTGGTTTTGGTTTTTGATTGGTCTACCCCCATTTACAACGGTAGACATATCCAAATTCAGACACAGAAGATTCTACTTCACTGAGAAACTCAGGGGTGAAAGGGTTAAAATATTGAAAACACCGTATGGTTTCAACGTTGCTCCCTGATGACCTTCTATGGACTGCTCATAGTATATAATAATGTATGGTATAACTATTAACTATGAACGCACACATAAATTGTTTAAAAACATACAATTAGGTTTCGTTCTCTTTAAAAAATCCTCTAGAAGCAGCAGAGAATTCTTTAAATTTCTTTTCCACATCCCTGTGCAATGTATCTGTGCCAGCTGACATAACTCGCAGTTTAGAAATATTCTCCAGAAATGACTTTGTTGCTTCTACCCTTTCCTCACTCGTCATGTCCGCCTTCATTATGTCCTTTCTTAGTGTTTCTTCATCATTTAAAATGATACCAATATTATATTGCACTTGCTTGGCACGCTCAAGAACATCACGTATATTCTTACAAGCACTTTTGAAGTGTTCTATTGCTGGTATAACTTGTTCTGGACTAACTGTACAATTGCGGGACACATCTGTAGAACTGTAACTTATCTCGATGAAATTCTTCGATTTCCTCTCAACTTTTATTTCTGCTCCACCTAACGAAAACATGAAAGACATATAGCAAGGTTTAGAATACTGACTAACAAACATCAAATTTCCTTTTTACAACCAAAGCGCAAATAAAGAATTAGAAAAAAAATAGTGTATGGCTTTAATTAAAATGTTTCGAAAGATCAAGGTAAATTGCTTTGTTTCTATGTACGTAAATGTACAAACGTAGTTCTTGTGGTGTTCGTTCTTTGTGGGGTCTTGTGGCTGCTCGCTGCATCATCATGAAATCATACCTATATAATTTTGACCCCCCTCAAACCCCTCTTTTATATAGTAAAACTGGGGTTTACAGGGGTATACATTATTTTTTCTTATTTCTGCTCAAAACATAGATTGTGAGTACTTGTTAGAACCGCATCGCCAAGGCAGTTCTAACGATTACCCACAATCTAGGTTTTGAACAGAAATATGAAAAATATCAGAATTTTTATCTGGAAACTTTCAGTTTTTAGCTCGCCTGAACAACGTTCACGAAGAGTCAATTTACTACCCCCGGCAGCGTCGGCGTTCGCAAATGTTTAAGTTTTCGTTAAAGTTTTTAAGACCTCATTAAACACTAACCTTATCACTTATTCATCTTTGGTATGATGATACATATTGGTCCAAATTGTGCGCAGTACCATCCCCGCCACCCTAGGTCATGTCAAGGTCAAGGTCACAGACTTAGAATTTTGATGTTAAAATTTTACGTCAAAGTTTTTTAAGATCTCATTACTTCTAAACTACATGATGGATTTAGTTCCTGTTTGTATCAAGACAGATACTGGTCAAAAATTTATATCAGCACCATCAGCACTCATGACCATGGCCTTGGGGTCGATGTCACAGCCTTAGAATTTTAAAAATGTTAAAGTTTTCGTTTAAGTTTTTAGGACCTCATTATTTCCTAACCTTATGACTGATTTAGTTTGGTGCAAATTTTGAGCAGTGCACCCCCGCCTTCCCACCCCCCCCCCCCCCCCACACAACCAGGTCATGTCAAAATCAAGGTCCCGGACTTAGAATTTTCCAGAAACAAAATGTGCAATAACAGGCGATTTATCCTGTCTGGCGACAGGTCTTGTTGGTGGTGAAGTTTTCAATTTATTTGAATATGCCTGTTTTCGTAATGTTTTTCATGTTTGTCCTGTTTAATGTGTTATTGTTGTGTGTGGCGGGTCCTGTCCGGCATTGTGATCGCCTCGTTGGTGAAGAGGCGGTTCTAACGAGTACCAACAATCTATGTTTTGAGCAGAAATATGAAAAATATCAGATTTTTTTATCTGAAAATTTTCCTTTTTTGGTTGTAAAAGTTTCAATATATTTGAATAGGCATATTTTCATAATGAGAAGCCTCTTAAGTAAACAAAACTATGAAACAAATAAATATTGTAAGTTTAAATTTCATCAAAGGAAGAAAACAGTTAAAAGAATCTCGAGCTAATATCTTTATCAGTGAAGATTTGACTGCTACAAGGAAAACTATATTTTATGAATGCAGACAGCTTCTAAAAGCAAAAGTGATTAGTAAGACTTATTCTATGGATGGCAATATTTATATTGTGGATAACAATAACATAAAGAGTCGAATTCGCAGTACTTCAGAACTCTCTACTTATAAGTCCCAAATCAAGCCAAAGTCGCAGTCATAAAAACTATACAATAAAATAAAATTCGTATACTCGAAATAACGAATCGAACTGTTAACTTCTAGTGGCATGTGACCTAATAAATAATATTATATTAATTACAGCAGTAGAAAAGGTCAGCGAATGGTGGGACGGTTGCGTGATAAGCGACCTTATGGCAGCTGAGTGTGCGTTGACCCATACCGGCGTGTAAACAAATTTGCGGTTGGTATGTGCCAGTGCAGCCCACTGATCGGTATATTTATGGCCCGAGATCACTTGGACGAACAGCGCTTATGAGTTCGGACTACACTGATGCGTTGTTCGTGTCCTCTGACTCGGTGGTCAGGGAGGTCCTTATCGGATGGCAATGCCCATTTTTCGCTCACCTATACACTGATACATGTACTACTGTTATCGAACAGTATGCACACATTGCACGGATTTACTACAGTGCGATGAACCGTTAACTCTAAACAGCATGTTTACCTATCTGAAGTCATCATGATCAATACGTCTTGGTGAACCACTGAATGAAGGTGTAATGTAAAATGGGTACGTCATGGTCAGTAGGCATTCACTGACCTATAATCTTACTACTATTACTACTACTAGTCGATTTACGAATGGTGGTTATGCACTTAGGAAGAAACTTTTCATACGGCAAGAGATTCAACGGAGCATTGACTTGATGTCTTGCCATTTGATTGCTGAATATTCGGACAATTTATCTCCTTACCATATAACTCCCAAGCTTTGAACAGACCATCTGATCTTCTGATGAGTCTAGTGATTTCTGGACATGTGGCAAGCAGTGTGGACCTTGAACAGATGTTATGTGTGGTGCCTGATAAGGGTATGGACTGCTTGCGCAGGTCTACTTGTCCGAATGCTTGTAGTGAGCCCGGTAGATCAAACATGCTGTTAGTGCTTAATCGTCAGGTCTTCGATCCCCGCTTTATGATTTATCTAGCAAGAACAGACGTCGACTGCAGGGTCTGACCTGGGTCTTGGCTGTTTGAGCGAGTCTTACTTACAAATGTACAAATGCTTGGTGTAAACCCGGTATATCAAACTTACTTTTCGTGTTTTTGTTTAGGTCTCTAGTATACTCTTTATTTTTGCTTATATGTTTTTCGAGTGTCAGGCTTGGGATACACGGTGTATTCCTGGTACACTCATCGCACGTGGTGTCTGGTCAGAGTCTGGACTGACAGCGAGGTTCTGACAACAGTCTGAATAATTGGTGTGAATTCTGAAGAAGAAACTTGGCATTCGAACGTCTGCCAGGTCTTTGGCCAACTATTATTATCGAATGTTATTAGTGATTACTCGACGCGTGGTAATTGGTGTATGCCCTGAGTAGACAACGCATATTTTAGGTATTTGATGGTACCTGCTAATTTTGCCAGCAATCGCAATACGTTAGTAAGCGGTGTAAACCCTGGGCAGACATTTATTATAACTGCTTATACTCTAGTGATTGCTCAACTAGTGGTAAACAGAGCATCGCGTGCGATGTCTGATCGGGGTCTGGACTGTATGCACAGGGGTGCCTGTCCGAATGCTCAGTAGTAACCAGGAAGATTAAAATTACAGTTTTTGTTAGCTTGTCAAACTGCCGATCCTTTTTAGTTGTTACATCTTGATGGGTTCAACGAGTGCTGGACGTGTCGTAAACCGTGTAGACCTAGAACAGGCGTCGCGTGCGATGTCTGATTTGGGTCTGAACTGTTTGCGCGGTCTATCCGACTGAATGCTTAGTGTGGTCTCGGCGAACCAAACGGGGTGGACCCTGAATGGACGTTGCATGAGGCGATGGCCCTGAGTGGGCTGCGTGTGACGATGTTTTTGGAGAGTGTCGGGCGTGCGACGCATGGTGTGGACCCTGAGGGGTCATTGCCCTCTGTCGTTGCTGCTACGGGCGTGTGACGGATTGTGTGGACCCTGGGTGGACTTAGCGTGCGGTCGCTGGTCTGGGTCTTGATCTGGATTGTTTAAACGGGTTTGTTTGTCCAAATGCTCGGTATGGTTAATACTGACCAAAATAATTTACTGTTTGGTTTGCCTATCAGATATTGGGTCCACTTCTATAAGTACTGAAGTGCCTGGAGAATGCATTGTGTCTGAGCTGGGTCTGGACTGTTCGCGAGAATCTATTTGTCCTAATCTTTGGAATGAACCTTCATGCTTACACGTCAGATTTTCGGTCAACTTTTATTGTGTGCTGATGTGTCTGCGAATGTTATACACAGTACAGACAGAAGGACCCTGAGCAGATGTCGCGTGCGGTGTCTGGCTCTGGACTGTCTGTGTAGGTTTATTTGTCCTAATGCTTGGAGTGAATCCTATAATATTTCCATATTTCTTTCTTTTCGGATCTTCTGTCCGCTTTTCTTTCATGCTGATGTATCTAATGAATGTTGTATGTGTGGCAAATGGCATAGACCCTGACCAGACGTCGGGTGCTGGACTACTTGCGCGCATCTATCCATGCGAATGCTTGTTGGGAGTTCTTGCGAGTAACAAACAGTAAAGGTCCCGAACAGACGTCGCATATGACGTCTGATCCGGGACTGGATTGTTTGCGCAGATCTGTCTGTTCGATACATATGTATTACCTAAGTTTGTACAAAATGTATATAATTATGTTTATATTTCCATAACTAATCATATGTGCACTATTATCGGTCTCCTCTACTACTACCCTTCGTATCTACTGCTCCTACACCTAAGTACTAGTGTGTCTAATTGACTTCTTACCTATCTGCACTCTTATCTTTACATTGCTATACCTTCTGCTACATCTATTACAGACAATGCTCAAGTACATTATTATCGTATTTTTCTTCTCAACGACTTACTTCATAAATACAATATCGACCGAATGATTAGCACAGATTGTGTAACTATATATATCCATTTACCCGGATGTCTTGATTGCTGCAGCGTGGGACCAGTCATTCATCATAACTAGAAGGTTGCTCTTCAAATAAATTTTATATGTAACTAAAATGCTCTGACACGGTAGCGATCTTCTTTATGGACAAAACATAAGGCGGTTAACAGGACCTCCTAAGTACATTCTTTCATTTGTGTCCATTGGCTGCAGCAATGGATATACACAGTGTCCTTTGATTTTTACTGAATTTTCAGCACTGTTAAATCTGACAAATGAACTTATGAACTGTAGTTCCAGTACAGAAGCATAACAACTAAATTCCACAGAATTTAATAACTTTTGTGTATCAAATGAAAATTTCTCTTTACTACATTTCTATTACCTGTTTTTCTGTCTGTTCTCTTACAATCTTTGTACTATATACTTCAGGGGACCTTCTTTTGGCTTATATCCGACTGAACCGATTCGTGATCTTCAAAGTGTTTTACGCCTTGGTAGACAATATTTCATAATGACTGTAGATATAAATACTTACAGATCGCGAATCGGATTACATTACAGTCTTGCATTGAGGCTTAAGGGTATCAAATATTTTACAAACTTTGAATTTTTGTTATTCGTAGGGACGTTTCTCTTCAGATCTGGCGATATAGAACTCAATCCTGGTCCAAATAGCAATAGCAGTGATAACTTGAACAGCAGTAATACTTCAACTAGTGACTTAGAGCATGACAGCGTATCCGACATCTCACCTACTCTATTTCAGAAATATTTTTCTCTTGTACATTACAATGTCCAAAGCCTTTTACAAAAAGTAGACTCAGTCGAATTAGAACTTAACAATTTTGACATGATTTCTTTGACCGAAACTTGGCTACAGCAATCTAATCTAGATTCTGATATCAAGTTTCAAGGCTACAAATCACCTTTTCGTCATGATAGACAAGCGGATGCGCACGGTGGAGTAGCAGTCTATGTTAAGGAAACGTTTTATTCTCGATGAAGGGATGATCTTGAATTACGTAACGTTGAATGTGTTTGGGTTGAAATTCTAATAAAAAACAAACCTGTACTTATAGGAACCTTCTACAGACCACCCAACTCTAACGTATCAGTCCTTTCTGACATTGAAACGTCTATAGATCTTGCTCATGATACTGGTATCAAAGACATTATTATTACTGGTGATTTTAATCTTGATCTATTAAAGCAGAATACACGCAAAAAAATAGATGATATTTGTAATCAGTACAGTTCATTACAACTGATAGACGAACCTACTCATTTTACAGAACATTCTTCCTCATTAATCGACATATTAATTTCAAGTAATCCCAGAAATGTTGTTCTAAGTGGAGTAGGTGAGCCTTTCCTGTGTCAGAACATCCGCTATCATTGTCCTATTTACTGTTTTTATAACTTGATAAAAGAACGTACTTTGAGTTTTAAAAGGAAAGTATGGTTATATGATAGAGGTGATTATAATTCGTTAAGGCAAGAGACAAGTAATACTAATTGGGATGATATTATAAACGAAGACTTAGATATTTATGCAACTAATCTTTCAAATTATATAATTTCGCTAGCCGAGAAACACATACCAAACAAATACGTAACAGTTAGAAATGCAGAACCTATGTGGTTAAACAGTCAGCTACGCAGAATGATCAGAAAACGTAAACGTCTCTTCAAGAAAGCTAAACAAACAAAATTATCGCAAGACATGAATCTCTATAAACAATACAGAAACGAAGTTACAAAACTAATTCGCAAGTCAAAGAAATCTCATATCGATGATATAGCCAACAAGTTAAAAACACAAAA
The DNA here is from genome assembly GCA_964016985.1 of Anodontia alba. Taxonomy (NCBI): domain Eukaryota; kingdom Metazoa; phylum Mollusca; class Bivalvia; order Lucinida; family Lucinidae; genus Anodontia; species Anodontia alba. Next base: position 14,091,883 of record OZ024830.1, read on the forward strand.
ACCTAGCAGTAACGACTGGTGGAAATATTTGAAACCATTTATTAAATCATCAAGCAGTTCAGGCATTCCAATGCTTTTAAAGGACGACATAATTTACTCCAATGACATAGAAAAGGCTAATATTCTAAATGATCACTTTATAGGACAGACAAATCTCCAAGATAATAATAAGGAACTTCCAAAATTGAATATCAGTGATAATACACCCTCAATCCACGGTATCAAATTAAACCCTAATGAAGTCAAAGATATACTGCAGAATCTCCAGATAGGAAAGTCTTCCGGACCCGATGGAATAAATAACAGAATACTTAAAGAGCTCTCTTCTGAACTAGCCAACCCATTATGTTCCCTGTTCAATTCATCTCTGTCCTCAGGTTCCTTTCCTTCTTCCTGGAAAGAAGCTAACGTGACTCCGATCTTTAAAAAAGATGATGCATCCAATGTTTCGAATTACAGACCAATATCTCTTTTGAATACTATAGGAAAGGTCATGGAAAAACTAGTGCACAAACATGTATTCAACTTCTTTCTTTCTAACAATACAATTTCCAGTTTTCAATCAGGTTTCGTTACGGGCGATTCAACTGTAAATCAGCTTGTAAACATGTATAATACTTTCTGTAAGGCATTAGACGAAGGTAAAGAGGTGAGGGCGGTCTTTCTTGACATAAGCAAAGCTTTTGATAGAGTTTGGCATCGGGGACTTCTTCATAAACTAAATTAAGTGGGTATCAGAGGACGCTTGTTGGACTGGTTCTCCGATTACCTAACAAACCGAAGACAAAGAGTTGTTCTTCCTGGTTCTTGTTCTGATTGGTCTTATCTAAAAGCCGGTGTACCACAAGGTTCGATACTTGGTCCTCTGCTATTTCTTATATTTATAAACGACATCGTTAATGACATTAATTCGAATATCAGATTGTTTGCTGATGACACTAGTCTATATATTATTGTCGATACTCCGCAAAATACCGCATCTGTTATGAATAACGACCTTTCAAAAATTAATACTTGGGCAACAAAATGGCTTGTCACTTTCAACCCTGCTAAATCTGAATCTCTCTTAATTACAAGAAGACGTACTGATCTACAGCATCCTCAACTGATCCTAAATAACCAGTCGATTGAAAACGTTACCTCCCATAAACACCTTGGTTTAGTTTTGTCAAATGATGGAACTTGGCATAATCATATCGAGCTTATCACATCCAAAGCTTGGGCAAGAATAAATATAATGCGAAAACTTAAATTCCAGTTTGATCGCAAGACTTTGGAGATTATTTATTTTACATTTATACGACCCATACTGGAATATGCAGATGTCGTATGGGATAATTGCACTCAGTTTGATCAAACTGAGATTGAGAAGGTGCAACTGGAAGCCGGTAGAATAGTATCTGGAACAACTAAGTTAGTCTCTCTTGCTTCACTGTATAATGAATTGGGATGGGAAGAGCTTAGCTCTCGACGAAGAAAACATAAACTTGTTCTTTTTTACAAAATGATTAACAGACTTTCACCAAATTATTTGACACAGTTAGTTCCTGATCAAGTCGGTCAAGCGTCTTCATACAGTCTAAGAAACGCTGAGAACTTGCAAAACATCCATGCTGGCACTCAACTATATTACAAATCCTTTCTACCTTCAGTAGTCAGAGACTGGAATGCTCTACCTGTTTTATCAAGAAATACCCCCACAGTAGAATCTTTTAAAAGATCTCTGAGTACTAATTCACGTGAAACACCATCCTATTTCTATGTCGGTGACAGACTAGGTCAAATACATCATGCAAGACTTCGAACTAACTGTAGCTCTCTAAACTATTATTTATACCATAAAAATATCATTGAAGACCCGAGATGCACGTGTGGACTACCCGAGACCAACAAACATTTTCTGTTAGAATGCCGAAAATATAACGCTATAAGAATGGATATGTTGCATGAAGTATCGCAGTTCTGCCAACCAACATTACATACCCTACTGTTCGGGAACATGGCTTTAACAGATGAAGCGAACGAATCAATTTTTAAATATGTACATAAGTTTATTCAAAGAAGCAAACGCTTTGAAATCTCCTCTTGACTGTCCACTGTCCTACAAACTGACATATATCAATACCAATTTCCATATAGCTAGTAACATAATATGTTGTCTGAATATTGTTTAGTTTTCTAATATAACAATACTTTTGTAGTTTAAAATCGGTTTTACTCCATAAGTCTCAATGCTTGAAAGGTTTTGATTTTTATTTATTTAAGTAGGGTCCCCACATCACTCTCTTTACTTCTCGCCTATATTACGTGCTTGTGCCTGGAAAATATTATTTTTTATAAGTCGTATTCTAATACGTCTCTATTATACATCCACTACTCTCAAAGTTCTTAAACTGCACTCTCATTTCGCTTCTTTTCTTTCACCTTTCTTTCTCTTCGTTATTTATTTAGTTAGTTAGCTAGTTAACTACTTGTACATGCATGGTCACAACGTTTTGATTTGATGCTCATGAACCGAGGGAAACGAATTCACATAAGCTATATAGCTTTTTTCGAATCCCTTTTATATATTAACATACTCATGTAATGTCTATGTAGATGTATTGATGTATTGAGAAATATATGAAATAAAATATGTTTAAACCAAATATTGTAAGTTTGAAAGAAACAAATTAAAAAATAAACCATTCAACTCTGTTCTCCAAATAAGTCATCAAATCACGAGCGTGCAGCGAGACTGATTTATCTACTTACAACTGTCAAACAATCTGTCATTTATTACTCAACAATTCACGCACCAGAACTGTTCTAAGTCGATTCTCACACGAAAAACCGACAAAAGTGCCGTTGATTCCTTCCGATTCTCCCAACCTTCCGCCATTGTTCGACGAAACCCCGCCAAATGCCTTGGCTGTATCACATGAATTTATGATTATTTGTAATGTATTTGATGCGAAAAACCGACGTTACACAATCTAACGTCCAGAAAACGACAAACGACGGCCAGAAAAATTCTTTAAAACGTCACAAAAAAGCGACTTTTCGCGTCACGCTATTCCTCCGTCATTGGTAGGTTATGTTTTGTGATTGTGGATCTTCCTGTACATAAACTCTAGTATTTTAAAGAATACGTATCTTACCAAAACGACTTAGTTTCAGGGATAGAATGTATTTGTATAATGCTATATTTAAGAAATAATTTTCTGTGTGAATTGCCGCGCATAGCGTATGGTGTTGACGCCAGATTGCGAGGCCGGAGTGAATTAATACTCGCATCTGCCCGACAACACCATGCGTTAGTCGCGATACTCCAGAGTAGAGAAAAATATTCCGATTCTAACATGATACAGAAAAGAAAATCGACATTGTTGCAATGTTTTCCAATTTAATGTTTTGCACCGGACGTCGCAAGAAGTAAATGTTTACATGCGACATCATCAAACGAGCCCTTGTGAACGTACTAGTTGACGGTGTTAATTATTGTAATTAGATCATGGTGAGGGGATAGTATGGGGGTAAATGTGTGGAACGGGTGTGCGAGCCAGTATTTCAAAACCTACCGGGTTTATGTACCCCTACCGGGTTTATGTACCCCACATACCTAGCCTTTGAAGAAAACGGATCCATTCATATACTTGATCATCCGAAATACTGACCTATTCATATACTGCCCTTTGAATTTTTGTACCCATTATTGCTGGTAGTTAGACAAATATAACTGTCAATTCATTGAATACCAAGAGAACAAGCAGCCTCAAAAAATCTCTGAGCAAAAAAATATGTGCATATACCAGGATGTCAGAAAAGTGGGGTCTTTCACATAGGAATCCAGAAAAATCGGGTATATCATTCATGTACTGTTTGTTGAAAAAGGGGCCAATCATATAGCTGACAGCGCTGAAAAAGGGTGCCATTCGGCACGCACATCCGTACTATGCCATATATAGGAAGTTATCCCCCCCCCCCCCCCCCCCCCGCAACCCCCCCCCCCCCCCCCCCCCCCCCGCCCACCACGAGGCCAATGATCCCAAAGGAAAAGAAATGTAATCTGCACTATAGTTAAGCCAAAAAACCAAGCAAAGCAAAGCAAACAGTTCCCTCTCCCCTCAACGAGGTGATTACAGCGCTAGAAAGGGTCCATTGAACACAACTATAAATTCTGAAATTACAGCTTATATGTTTTGTATGGGATGCGCTAAAATGTATTTGGCAATCTTAATAAAATCTGAGATGAAATGCTTAAATGAACACCAGAAGAGGTGAAAACACCCCAAACCTGCAACACAAACAATGAAATATTTGGATAACACAATGGTTGTTTTGCGACTAACTGACTAACTAGATAAATAAATAATTAAAATTTCTACTATTAGCGACACCGCCTCGTGGCCACGACGGTGGCGTCAAATGGTAACGCGTATGGAATACAGTATTCTGTGTGTACGGACCCCTTGAAAAAGCATCTGCCGTTGCCTGAAAAAGTCACAATGATTAAAAATCAGCGAATAACACCGAGTGTTTCGACTAAGACAGTCAGTCAGCCAATGAAAATGCTCAGCGATACGTTGTCTGGTTTCCGACCTGCCGGGTGTTGCGACAACTATTGTATGATGTCGTATGACAACCAGCTTCTTTACTGGAATCTACCGTCTGAAGTTAGGGTAAGACCTTTCAATAGCACACACCCTTTCCTCAGTTTGACCTTCTGCCTAGGTCAAGGTTAGGTCATGTTTTGTCATTTAAACCCATGTTTGTGTTCTGCGTTTAAGTTTTGAAAAGTGTTCGTGACTGCTGAAGTAGTCAAGATGCCACTTTAATATTTGGCCCACTCCTACCTTAGGGTAAGACCTTTAAATAGTACACACCCCTTCCTCAGTTTGACCTTCTGCCTAGGTCAAGGTCAGGTCATACTTTGTCATTTACAGCTGTGTTAAAGTTTTGAAAAGTGCACATGACTGCTGAAGTATATAAGATATAGCTTTCATATTTCATCCACACCAACCTAAGGGATTCAGCATGTAAGATGTAGCTTTCATATTTTGTCCACACCAACCTAAGGGAAGATGTTTCAATGGCATATACCCCATCCCTCAGTTTGACATTATTCCGACATCAAAGTCAGATCATACTCTGTCATTTACAGCTATGAGTTCTGCATTTAATATTTACTACATCTCAGAAGAGCCCTTTCCGGCGAGCTGCGTTGTCTTCTGACAACTCTTGTTTACTTTTGAACATAACCATTTTTGGTGCTTAAATACTATGCATTGTGCATACCACAGATATCTTGTGCGCGCTACTCTTCCTACAGTTTCAGATTTTGGACGTTTTCTTTTTTCAAAAAAAAAACAAAAAACAAAACAAAAACGTCCTTTAAAATAGCGATGTCCAGGCGGGCGGGCGTCGGGCGGGTGTCGGGCGTCGTCCGAGGTTTACATTTTGGTTAACCATTTTTCAAAGTTGTATGTTCTTCATTGGATTGCTTTCATATTTGGTAGGGATGAAGAAGAGGACAAGTAGGCGTGTGGTGTGCAAGAGCGACTACTCTCACTTTCTCCGTTATGTTCTTATCTCCCTTGAAATCCTAGGTTTACCTTTTGGTTAACCTTTTTTTCAAAGTTGTATGTTATCTTTATTCTTCAGTGGATTGCTGTCATATTTGGTAGGGGTAAAGAAGAGGACCGGTAGTGGTGTAGGGTGCATGATGCAAGAGAGACAATTCTCACTTTCTTCGTTATGTACCTGTCTCCCCTGAAGTCGAAACCTTGTGCAGGCCACAACTCCCATATTGTTTGAGATAATTTGATAATATTTGGTAGGTACATATATCAGATCAAGTAGAAACGTTGCATGCAGGAAGGATAACTCTTGCTTTATGTGCTTATCTCCCCTGAAACCAAAGTCTTGTGCAGGCCATAATTCCCATACTGCTTGAGATAATTTGATATTATTTGGTAGGGACATATACCACGTCAAGTAAGAATGTCACATGCAAGAAGGACACTATCTTTTTTCTTTCTTTTTTTTTCAAGTTATCTCCCCTGAATGTATTTCTGAGCCCAATTCTTGTGCACTTCATTACTTGTTAATGGTTTGAAATATTTTGATAATATTTAGTAGAGGCATAGATAAGGACCAGTAGGCATGTCATGTGTAAGAGAGGCAACTCTGACTTTCTTTGTTACGTACTTATCACACCTGAAGCCGAAAGCTTGTGCAGCCAAAATTGATTTTTGGACGGGTTTTTAAAAATCTGTCCTTTAAAATATCCATGTCATGGCCGGCGGGCGTTGGGTCTCCCGAGGTTTACCTTTTTGTTGACCTTTTGAAAAACCCGTCCATAATGTCATTAGGCATTTTTCTTGTGTTTTTTTTTTTTTTTTTTTTTTTTTTTTCTAACTTACCATATTTACTCTGCATACTTTAGCAAACAGTATAGACTTTGTTCTGACACCACAGAATATGATATCTGATCAGGGTCTACACTGTTTGCCACTCAGCCAGCATTTTTAAGAAATCAACACTTGTATATTGATCAATTTGAAACTTTTGAGGCCCTTTTCTATGGTCTGTAGATGTGTATGTGGTTTGCCATTATCGTCAATTTAATTTTTGTCACTTTTTTGAACTTTTGAACCTAGCCATTTTTGGTGTTTAAGTACTATTGTCAACTGAATGCATGTTTAAGGGAAAGCATATAGTTAGGGTCATAGTGTTGTACATACACATTTTCTAGTTAATTATAATTTCAACACAAAAACATGTTGTTGGTGCTTATTAGAAGGTCATTGGTAGGGCTCTTTTAATGATTATCAACAACTTGTATTCCTTAGGAGAAATAAGAAACGCCAGTGATTTTTACTTTCAAAAAGTGTGTTATCTAACTGGTAATACCGGTAAATAATAACGTTACTTCACGCATGTTAAAGTTAAATAAAGGAATAGTTAAAAGAGGTTCAGAACCACAGAGTGATGTTCATCCAGTATTGCAACTGTAGCTACTCTGAATTGTTCAGAACGCGGTGTCGCAAAAAAAAAGGCATTGCCTTAATTACATATTCTCTTTTTTTTTTCAATGTTAAATTACAAGTTTTGATAGTTTGTTAAAGTTACATCAAGTTACAAGACGACAATTTGTGTTATGTTTCTATTATTTTTTATTCCAAAACAGTACTCACCACATCTCTCAGCTAACAGTTTAACACATTTGGCTAGGACCGGTATTCCTGCTGTCTCCTCAACAAAGTATTCTTTGAATTTATGAGTGTCTGACTCCAGTCCGTGGTAACAAGTAACAAGTTCGTTGTACAATTTACCCAAGTCCTAAAAGCAAGAAGAGCCCCAGCGGGCACACAACGTTTATACAACGTCGATGCAACGTCATGACGTTTATACAACGTCGCCGAAACGTCGATGCAACGTCGACATTTATACAACGGTGACTCAACGTCGATGCAACGTCATGACGTTTATACAAAGGTGCCTTAAGGTCAATGCAAAGTCATGATGTTGTATCGACATTGAGGCGCGATGTTTTATAAACATCACGTGTCCGCTGGGGAATGTTTATGATATTTTCTCTGTCTCTATCTCTCTCTCTCGCTCTTTCTCTCTCTGTCTCTCTATGTATCTCTCTCTTTCTCTGTAATATTGAGCCACAACGCCAGAAAACGTACCTTCGGACATATATCACAGCAAAGATTCAGATCAGCCTGAGCATTCTCAGAATCTTCACTGGGCGCATTTTGGATAGCTAAGGATGCAACTTGAGTTTCTCTATGTGAACAATGAAGACTCTAATCAGACTACGCGGATGTGCAGTCTGATTTGAGTCTTCATTGGGCGCACATGTCAGAAGGTACGTTTTCTTATGTTGCAGCTCAAATGACATCCAGATGGACACACGTTGGATCAACGTCGATTCAACGTTGATTCAACGTCTTGACGTTGAACCAACGTTGAATCGACGTTATTTCAACGTCCTGTGCCTGCTGGGTTATTACATTCAACAATTTATGCAAGAGGAAGAAAACAAACATAATGCAACGTACTCTGATACCGTAAAGTTTTATTTCGAAAATTTTATGGTTTGACATCAACTTAATAATTGAATTATTCTGAAAAATGAATCGTGTCTTATTCTGTCTGAATTTCACACAACACGCTCAGTAAAGAAACTGACCCCCAGTGTATCATTCTTTGACGTTACCGCTGTTTCAAAAAAGAAAATTTATAGTAACTGTGCACGTTAATTGAATCAAAAGGAAATATATAATAACCATGATGCCCGTTTCAACAGGTAGAATGTTACTGGAGCAGTAGCAGTGCGGGACGCATGAAACAATACGTTTGAAAGCCTTAGTATTAGTGTCCCTTACACACTTATCTAGCTTTTAACCCATTTACGCCGAGTATACTGCTACCATAATTCTTTAGACTGGTCCTTCTGCAATAGCAATGGTATCTGTTTTTTTTTTTTTGTTTTTTTTGTTTTGTTTTTTTATTATTATTATTACTATGTTTTATAGAAATTTCTGTATTTAATGCAAACAGTGTAGACCCTGATCAGATGCCGCAAAATGTTAACGCACGAGTCTAGACTGTTTGCCAAGGCCCTATCTGTGGTACACTATCACATAAATGGGTAAAAGGTTGCCTATGTATTTGAAAAGTCAAATTTTGAGTGGGGCACAGCATTTCCTACAAGAATGCAAGAGTACTCATCGAAGACTCAGATAAGCCTGTGTATCCGTGCAGTCTGACCAGGGTCTTTGCAGGACTGTGGGTAGACAATGATCCAAAACGTCTTCTTGCAAGCAGCGAAGACTGATGAGTCTGGGCGCGCACATGGACAGCTGGTCTTGGTCTTCACCGGGCGCATATGCACCACTGTAGAGAATGCTGTGTCCCGGCTCAAATTACTGCAATTAAGTATAATGTTGTTGTCAAAAACACACACGCACGCACACATACATAAATCCAGCCGAACTTCAATGGCTCGAACATCTTTGGGACCATAGAAAATTGTTCGAGACATGGGTCGTTCGAGCCACTGAGGGTTAATTATGATGCCAAGTCAAGAAGCAAATGGCGATAATTTAGGGATTTTTTTTTTCGATTTTCTACATAATAATTGTATGTTGAGTGTACTCATTAGAATCGCCTCGATGAGGCGATTCTAATGAGTACACACAACATACAATTTCACGATAAAATAAGAAAATTTCCCTAAATATTTGTTTTCTTGAGCTATCGGAAGAATTTCGTTGGGACTCAAAAACGAGTTCGAATTAGCCATGGTAAACGAGCCATCGGTGTTCGAGCCATTGAGGTTCGACTGTATTGAATAATGGAGACAAAAGATAAAGTGGAGTGACAAAATATATACCTTGAAGGTTTTCTCAATGGAACCAAGAGGTATATGCCTCAAGTCAATTGTTCTGATTCGCTCTATTGACGTTTCTGAAAAATAATTTATACTTGAAAGAGCATAAACACCTTGCATATGAAAGTAACAAAAGGTCCACGTCAGTCTAGTTACCATTTAGTAACCAGGGCCCAGTTGTTCAAAGCTAACGATGTCGTTAGTTAACGATTCGTTAAAATTTACATCGAGTAATATGCAAATATGCTGAAATTTTTTGCTGACAAAATGTGAGTAGCTTTTGCTACTCACATTTTTTCAGCAAAAAATATCAGAATATTGTGTTAATCCGCTAAAACAGTTAACGAAATGACCCTTAACGAGCTCGTTAAGCTAACGATGCTTTGAACAACCGGGCCCAGGATTAGTTGATTTAGTTTGGGTTTAACTACACGTCAATCCTTGTGGGTTATTTTGTGTCGTCTCCCAGCGAAAGGGAAAAGAGATATAGAAGAGATAGCAGAGGAGATGAAAGGGAGGGACAGGGGAGGAAGAAAAATGAATGAAAGTGAAGAAACAAAAGAAATAAAAACATTCCCCCTCTACCCTTACCTGCTACCAGGAAAGCAGGCCTTGTTGGATATCAGTTGGACACCCTGGTAACGTAAGTACACGACACCTTTGCCTCAGCCAACCACCTCCCTAATGACCAGGAGCTGCTTAGGACATATGCTGGCATGTACGAGAACATTTAACTAAAAGAATGTGAACTTGGCTTGGAGTCTGGAATTTAAAGTATGACATTCACTACCAAGTTTGGTTTTCATAAAACAAGAACGGTTTTCACAAGTGAGTTTGGTACTGAATCTTAAGCCTGGTATTCAATGCCAACGTTGGTATCCTATTAAGAACATATTTTCGCCAGGAAATGCCTGGTTTGGGATGTGTGTTTTTAATAGGAGCCCACCTATTGGGACTGAATGCCAGGCAAACATGCCTGTGAAAACCGTTCTTGTTTGAGTATTGAATGCCATACTCCAGACCCCAGACTCCAAAAAAGGTAAGAGAAAAGTCCAGGGAATGCCACAATCACAAACCGCAACCCTTCTCAGACACAAAGAGGAAGAGGAATCAGACAAAACCAAACAGGCACAAATCGAACAAACGTACCTCCGAGGGGTCATCCTTTTTAGCATGGGTGTAACATTTGCTTCTTTCCATGAATCAGGAACACTACTTTAGGATAGAGAATAGTTAAACAATGCACATAATGGACAGGCAAGTTCGGTGGATAATTCTTTGAGTACACGATTGTTAATGCCGTCAGGCCCTGATAATTGACCTAATTTTAACGTGCTTAGTATATTTTTAACGCCAGGCGTTATGGTAATATTCGGAATTAGTAGAATGTTGTTAGGTACGGTAAGATTTGGTAGTAGTAGATTTTCTTCATTTAACTGCGTTTGGCTGGGGAAGTATTTGTTAAAAAGTGTTGCCTTTTCATTATTATTTGTAATTATATTAGTATCCTTAGATAATGGTGATGTAACAGATGAGCGTTGAGGTTTTATGAAACATTTAAGTGTAGTCCACCAATTTTTACTACTAGTGAACCGGTTTTCAGTTTAGTTGAAAGTTAATCATTGTAGGACTTTTTTGCTTCACATATAAATTTAGTCACCTTGTTTCGGAATGCTTTGTACTTGTTAAGATCGTCAATATGTTTGTAGGTTTTGCTTTATTGTTTAAAACGTCGTCTTTTTTTTTAATTAGTTTTCGAATATTGAAATCTAACCATGGAGGGTCTGTAAAGCGAATAGTTACAAATTTATTTGGAATGTATTTTTTCAGAAGCAAATATAAAACGGTTAGAGATATTTTGAGCGTATATATAAATGTTATTACTCTGAAGACTCTGACAGTTTGTAGTGTTATGTCGTTTCTTGCATTATCATAATCACCACGATCATATAACCATACATTTCTTTTGAATGAGATTTGTTCTTCTTTCGCTAAATTATAAAAACAATATACTGGACAGTGGTACGAGGGTGAGTCAATAAATAACCAGCCTAACTTATTTCCGGTTGAGATCCACCTCTTCTTTTTCGATGTAATTGCCCTCTAGTGTGATGCACTTAGACCAACGATATTCAAGTGCCATCAGCCCAGAACTGAAAAAGTCAGGGTCCTTTCCATTGACCCCTCCTCAACTGCCGTCACGACTTCTTCATCAGACCAGAAATGAAGTCCACGGATATCCTTTTTCAAGTTTGGGAATAGGAAGAAGTCGCTAGGAGCTAGGTCAGGCGAATAGGCAGGATGTGGTATTAATTCATACCCCGTTTCTCTCTACAGCATCCATTGCAACTTTGCAAGTGTGGACTCTCGCGTTGTCCTGATGCAGCAAATCACCTTTAGAGAGTTTACCTCGGCGTTTTTCACGGATGGCGGTTCTCAGCTGGTCTAACAAGTTTGTATAGTACACTCCAGTTATTGTACTTCTCTTGGGTAAAAAGTCCAACATAATAACGTCTTTTGCGTCCCAAAACACTGTGGCCATCACCTTGCCAGCAGATGGTTGCGTCTTGAACTTCTTTGGCCTCAGGGACCTAGGCCCTACCCACTGACGACTCTGAGCTTATTCCCTGGCTCATAATAATGAACCCGTCTCATTTACAGTCACCAGACGCAAAAGAAAATCATCTTTTGACCTAAAACGCTTCAACAAGACGCTGCATACTGATGCTCTGGTTGCCATTTGCTCATCGCTAAGGGATTTGGGGACCCAACGGGCTGTTAGCTTGCGCATACCTAAACTGCTCTGTAAAGTGGGTCAGTTCATCAATAATTTGACTGAGAATGTACTGTCTGGAAATATCATCGAGTGTTTTTTTTTTCGTGTATTTGCTTTTAAAAAATCTAGATTTAAATCCCCCGTTACAATAATATTTTTCATTCCACCTACGTTGGTTACAACTAGTCCATAAGATATGGTAATACATATTGAAATAAAATTTTCATCACTTGTTTGTATCGACATGTTTTAAATTTAAATAAAACTACGGCCTTTTCTTGTCATTTGATTGAGCGTATAAAGTCAACCTGTCTCGCGGGCCACCGATATTAAGCAATCACTTGTCTTAAAAGGGCCAGTATTTCAGATAAGAAGTGGAAAGTTATCTGTATTAAGCAAGCATCTGTCTTAAGCAACCATTGTTGCGTTCCCATGGGCGATTGCTTAACATTTTTTTTTTCAAACTGCATTTTCCTCTCCGTTTATTGATTAAATTTGTTTGCAAAACTGCCCAAACAGCCTTTTGACATTGTTTTTTCTTTTCTCAACATGACAGGCTTCCTTTACAACAATCGACCTTTTTTCCTTTTTTTTATTTTCACAGAGAGCGAGGGATATCATATAAGGGGAAATGGAATTTCTCCAAGGGACAGGTAACTCTGAGGGGAAATATTTTCAATACTTCAGAGTGGGAACTATACGCATAAAAAAGAAGAAAATGTTCCTTTTAGGAGGAACATATTTACCTTAAGAGTTGATCCAACAAATTTTTTAAAGTTTTCAAATACTAGGAGGTACCTTCTAGTCTGCAAAGGTTATCTTTCTTTACAAAATGGCAGTAAAAATTTTCCGATGTATCCAGTCACCTTAAATAATATCGCTGGGTGGTCATTTAAATGCAGTTTCAAAAACATCAGTGAAGTCACCCAGGAAAGGCAACAGTCAAGAAGCACCCCACTCCCGCTTCCCAATTCACCCGAGCCACAATGAAATAGGCAAATAATGAGAAAACACAAGAATACCGCGGAAGTCGACGTCGCACCTGCACCGGACAAAGTCACTGGAGCGCAAAATCTAGGTTAAGGGCACCGGGTCATAGTGCGTGCTTGAAGAATATGTCAAAGACAATTACTATGCAGGTTTGACACTCGCAGCTATCATCGCTACACAGAAGCACACTTTAATGCTAGACTCGACATATAATCATGACAAAGTCACTGGAGTCGGAAATCTAGGTCAAGGGCACCGGTTCATAGTGCGTGCTTGAAGATTATGTTGAAGACAATTACTATGCATTGTTTGACACTCGCAGCTATCACCTATTCACAGAAACAACTTTTAATGCTAGACTCGACGTAAAATCATAACAAAATCACGCAAGCGTGAAATCTAGGTCATTGGCACCGGGTCATAGTGCGTGCTTGAAGAATATGTCAAAGACAATTACTATGCAGGTTTGACCCTCGCAGCTATCACCACTTCAGAGAAATACATTTAAATGCTAGACTCGACGTAAAATCATGACAAAGTCACTCGAGCGTGAAACCTAGGTCAAGGGCATCGGTCATAATGGGTGATTGAAGATTGACCATCGAGGACAATTGCTATGCAAGGTATGACACTCACAGCTATCAGCGTGTCAGAGAATCGCACTTAAATGCTAGACTCAACGTAGAATCATGACACTGCCACTGGTGTGTGAAATTTAGGTCAAAGGCACGGGTTATAGTGGATGCTTGAAGATGATGTCGATGGCAATTACTATGCAATTTTTGACACTCGCAGCTATCTCTGCTGCAGAGAAAAACTTTTTAATGCTAGATTCGACGTAAAATCATGACAAAGTCATTCGAGCGCGACATCTAGGTCAATGACACCAGGTCATAGTATATGCTTGGAGAGTATGTCGAGGACAATTACTGCGCAAGGTTTGACAGTCGCAGCTATCACCATTTCAGAGAAATGCACTTAAATGCTAGAGTCTAAGACTTGACATAAAATCGTGGTAAAGCCCTGAAGCACGAAAGCTAGGTCAAGGGCATTGGGTCGTAGTGCGTGCTTGAAGATTATGTCAAGGACATTTACAATTCAAGGTTTTACCATTGCAGCTATCAGCGTTACAAAGAAGCGTGTATTAATGCTAGACTCACGAAAATTCATGACAAATTCACTCAGTGCGAAATCTAGGTCAAGGGCACCGAGACAGTGCGTGCATGAAGAGTATGTCGAGGACAATTACTAAGCAAGGTTTGACACTCGCAGCTATCACCGCTTTAGAGAAGCCCACTTTAATGCTAGACTCGACGTAAATAATGCTTTACTCGACGTAAAATCACGACAAAGTCATTCGAGACCAAAATCGTGGTCAAGGGCACCAGGTTATAGTGCGTGCTTGAAGAGTTACTGCACAAGGTTTAACACCCGCTGCTATCACCGCTTTAGAGAAGCGCACTTTAACGCCAGACTTGAAGTAAACAATGCTAGACTCAACGCAAAATCTTGACAAAGTCACTCGAGCGCAAAATATGACAAGGGCACCGGCTCATAGTGCGTGCTTGAAGAGTATATCTGGGACAATTTGACACTCGCTGCTATCACTGTTACAGAGAAATCCACTTAAATGCTAGACCCGATGTAGATTAGAAAATTCTAACTCCTATATCGGACTCTGCTAAAAGCAGGTGCGACAAATACGACACATCCACAGCAACCGAAGCACGAACTAAAAAGCGCAGCGGACAAAGCGCAGCTTCACCACGCGAAACCCTGTCCCAACACAGCCCCCAGATCACTCAATATGAGCTTGGTCTGCACAAGGATCTCTGCCACATCAGCGAATACCACTGTGAAACACACACAATCACAAACACCACGCCGAAATAAGCGGGTGGGGACTCAAAGGTGATCTGAAATTAGAGCCCAAGAAAGCCAAAGAATGACCATGATGAACCCGCCCAGCAAACACAAAACGTCGTTACAACGTCGCTGCAACGTCATGACGTTGCAGCGACGTTGTAACTACGTTTACACATAGTAAAGTGGAGGTCACAGCTCCAGATATGGCTTTTTTTCGACTCCAAAAATACTGACATTTTTCTTATTTCTCCAGAAAACGCATGTTGTGTGTACTCATTAGAAGCGCTTCGGTGAAGTGCTTCTAATGAGTATACAGAATATGATTTCTGGAGAAAAAAGAAAACTTTTTTGTGGATACCCTTCTGATATGGCTATATGGAGCTATGACGTAAGGACAAGTAACCAAGTGGGCACACAACTTTGAAACAACGACGATTCAACGTTTTCAACGTCGTGACATCGAATCATCGTTGAATCGACGTTGTTTTAACGTTCTGTGCCTACCTGGAGTGTAATAAGGAAGGAGTTAAGCTGTCCGAATATTTATTATAAATAATATAGCACTAACAGCAACAACAACAACCACTACTACTACCACTGCTATTGTTTTTATTATTATTATAATTATTATTATTATCATTAGTATTATTATTTAACAGTGTATTTATATTTGATGTATAACACAATATTAACATATTAACGTAACAAATGCAAAGCTAACAATTCTGTAAAGATCTGGCCGTGACAACATCTTACCAAATCCTTTGGGGTCTACAGGGTTATATTGCCGTGCAGATGCGGTTGATGTAGTTGAGGGAGTTGGCTGATGAGAGAGGGTTCCTGACCTAACACCAACCGACCGTCCGTCTGGATTTAACAATGGCGTCTTGGGACTTGCTTCATCATCCTAAAGAAATAGTGAAACCAAGATATATAATAAACCATGCTAACGCTTAAAGCTCCAAGTAAAATTTGTAGCACACGACATTTCATTTTTCCCATAGAAAATAAGTCTTGATTTTTCGTGTGAATCATCTGGTTTGAAACGTCAATACTTACTTTCTGTGAAAAATAAAGAAAAAGGTGTCGTTTTCTGCAATCGTCTAAAATACGTGAACCAACATACGTGACATGATATTGTGCTGTAGTGTCCGCAGATTTGAACCATTAATTCTACTAATCAGACAGAATCGTTTCACCCAAATTAATCATCTTCTAAAGAATCTACGAGTCTCGTACATTGTTTAATATTCTTTTAGATACAACATGGGGAATGATAAGGTTTTCTACATACGCATTTAACTACAGGTCTACACCCAGCGGGCACATGATGTAAATATAACGTCGCCTCAACGTCGATGCAACGTCATCGACGTTGAGGCGACGTCATATTTACGTCATGTGCCTGCCGGGCAGTATACTCGTATAAATTCAATAACTGAGTCATCGACCTCTTGGCATATGCGACTAGCGTACACCCAGATCATTCTGATCCAATCTGCACACCTGTGCAGTCTGACCATGTTCTACATTGTTCCCTAACAGAATATTTCAAGTCCATAAATTATATCAGCGAGCAGTTTATACTGATCAAACTGCGCTAATGTGCAGGCTGATCTGAGTCAATAGTGGAATGCATATTTCATGTTTCTATTTGGAGTGGCTCACGTTATTATATTTAACGTTCCAGAGCGGATTCAGAGGGGGCTCGTCGCTCCCCATTTGACTCAAAATTTTATTTTCATGGGAAATTTTGCATAAATTTGATAAAATTTGGTATATCATATTTACCTTAAATAGTCATACCACTTACTCTTTAGGGGTGGTCGGGTGGTGCGAAGGTGTCGTGTATCTTATCTCACCGGGGCGGCCAACTGATATTGGCTTACAGTTTGGGCAAAGCCTGTTATCCTTGTAGCAGGTAAGGGTCTAGTAAGGGTAGAGGGGGAATGTTTTTATTTCTTCTGTTTTTTTCACTTTCATTCCTATTCCTCTTTCTTCCGTGTCCCTCTCTTTCATCTCTTCTACTATCTCTTCTATCTCTTTTCTCCCTTTCTCTGGGAGACGACACAAAATGACCCACAAGGGTTGACGTGTAGTTAAACCCCAACACAATCAATCATACTTACTCTTTACCTTACAATTTTCATCAACAAATCCCTATCTCCGAATGTGTGTAAATTTACTGGATAAATGATATACAGTGTAGACCCTGATCGGGCACCGAGTTCCGCACTGTCTTTCCGGATACGTAGTACGGTAATTTGATCAAATCGAACCCCTGGACCCACCCCTGCGTTTTAAGCCCGTTTGATTATAAAATATGTATTCTATATGGTCGGAAAAACTGAATACATAGCACATACATAGTGATATATTAAGTATGGTACAATGTCCAATCTTCTGTATTTATCTATGAAATCAACCTATTTATATGTATGTCGACAGGACAAAATCAAGAACTAAATCTTCCAAGATCATCGAGTAAACATAGACTAATTCGCACTTACCTCGGGACAACAACAGAGGCTACCCATATTAGATTAAATTAAATCCATGGAAAGTATAAGAGTATGTGTAAACGGCTATTTAAATAAAAGAAAGAAATATTATTATAGTATTTACACTTCCTGTGTTGTAGGTGTATGCAATGTCACATGCTTTGACTAAATATCAGTATAAAATAAGATCATATGCTTGTTGATATCGGTAACAAGATAATGTGTGTATTTTTAAACTTAACTGGGTTGTTGTACCCCTCCCACTGATGATCACTAATACGTTTAGAAATCACCCAGCAGGCCCATGACGTTTATACAACTTTGCAAAAATTTCGATGTAAAGTCATAACGTTAATACAACGTCGCATTTACGTCAATATAACGTCATGACGCTTATACAACATCGCATTAATCTCGATGTAACGTTATGACGTCAAAAACGCGTTAACGCCATGACGTTGCATCGACCTTAATGCGACGTTGTATCCTGCCACTGAATACTGTCTTTACTCGAAATATAGTCGGACAGACAGGCCTGAGCAAACTGTATACTTTAACTCATTACCATACTTGTCCTTACATTTGAACAACTCCAGTTTACTACCAGTTGTCGTGTCAAAAAATACTGGATCAACAGTGTACACCTTGAACAGATGTCTATAGAACATCCGGAACAGACGTCTATAGATTACCCTGTACAGACGTCTATAGAACACCCTGAGCAGACGTCTATAGAATCATTTGAACAGACGTCTGTAGAACACCCTGAACAGACGTCTATAGAACAGACGTCTGTAGAACACCCTGAACAGACGTCTATAGAACAGACGTCTGTAGAACACCCTGAACAGACGTCTATAGAACAGACGTCTGTAGAACACCCTGAACAGACGTCTATAGAACAGACGTCTACAGAACACCCTGAACAAATGTCTGTACAACACCCTGAACAGACGTCTATAGAACACCCTGAACAGACGTCTATAGAACAGACGTCTGTAGAACACCTTGAACAGACGTCTATAGAACAGACGTCTGTAGAACACCCTGAACAGACGTCTATGGAACACCCTGAACAGACGTCTATAGAACAGACGTCAAGAGAACACCCTCAACAAACGTCTGTAGAACACCCTGAACAGGAGTCTATAGAACACCCTGAACAGACGTCTATAGAACACCCTGAACAGACGTCTATACTGTTTGCCCAAGCATGTCTGTTTCAATACTTCGGGTATATACGGTGGGTATAATGCAACGATAACAGAGTTACAAAATAAAATGTCAGGTTTTGTTGCTGTTTTATTTTTGTGCGTTTTTGTATTGTTGCAACCCCTCGGACGCACGGGTTACCTACAACATACGTGTCTTCGGTTTTAAGACCATAGGCTATGGCAAAAATAGGAAGTGACGTTACCATTCAGCGGACACGCAACATTATCTTTGAGACAACATCGCATCAAGGTCAGCGTTGTCAACATCATGTGCCCGCTGGGCAGGTGTTATACCGTATTTACCCTAAGTATTCGGACGGACAGTCTTAAGCAAATAATAGACCGACATCAGACGCCGCGTTTTGCGGCGTCTGATCAGGGTCTACACTGTTTTTCACTCATTCAGCAGTTTTAGACATATCAACAAGTAGTAAAACAGATATGTTGTGGGTAAGTGTCTGAATACTTAAAGAGCATACAGTCGACTCTCGTTATCTCGAAGTCCAAGGGACCCTCTGAAATACATCGAGATATCCGTACTTTGACATATCAGATTTGCAGAATTGAGGACAAAATAAATCGAACAATCACATTTCTTAAATGTATATGTAATTTGACTCCTGAATTAAGCTAGAGATATATTGGAAAGGAGCAATTTCTCCTCTTTTCCACAATATTTTGTTACTTGTTGTTAAATATCCGTGGTAAAATAGGGACCAGGTTTTCACTTCGAGATAAGCAGTTATTCGAGATAAGCGAGGTCGAGATAACGAGAGTCAACTGTATATGGTAATGGTTTCGCGATTTAACGTTAGCTTAACGCGAGGAACAGCCGAACCCATTTACGTCGAATGGACTCTTCTACTACAACTCTTGGGACCAGTCTATTTCCAAAAGCATAGTTTTTATTATTTGTTTTACTGTTGTAACATATGAAAAAATGGAAATAATATTTTTCCCCAAACGGGGATCGACCCCGGTCCGCTGGACTCAAAGCCCTACACTCTATCACATCGCTATAAAATCCGGATTGTACCGCAAGGCAATACAAGTGTATCATATACCTATACCCGGTGACATTCTCCCCCTCCAACTTCAGTTCAGTTTTCAGTTTTCAGATTTTTAACGCTGCCAGGCAACTGAGTCACACAGAGGCAGCGCCAGATAAATCTGAATTAGTTTTACTGGACTACTGGGTTGGCTTGAAACGGTGCCTAGTTATAAATCATAACTAGGTCACCTCTCGCCCAGACACGGAGTGCGTGCACGTCCAGACACGGTGCGGGCGTGTCCAGACCTCGTGCGAGAGTAGTAGTCCAGCCTGTAAGCTGCAGAATTTTGACGATCGGCCGAACAGTTTGAGCTTTTAATCACGTACCTAATGCGTTAGTGCATTAGGTCCTCAGCTCGATTTGTGCGAAAGTTTCAAACATTAGCCGAGGACGGGAGTTCCCGGAGGAGTGTCCTCACCCAGGCTGCCGAGAGGGTGTCCTCACCCAGAACGCTGATAGGATGTTCTCAGACAAGTTAATGAAAAAGGAAAGTGTCCTCACCCATGGTCCAGAACGGTGTCCTCACCCGAATCTCTAGCGTGGTTCTACTCTGACGAACGGGTACTTTCTCCTTGGGTCGCCGCAGGAACGCTCCAGGAAGCCATACCAGGATATAATGTTCATCTGTGGCTTTCCTGATTCGGCTAGCTCTTCCATCTTTGTGTAAAATTCTTCATGGTGGTACTTGGCCGTTGGTCCTTTGATGAGTAGCCAGTCCTTCTTCCAAGGTCGATGTAAAAAGTAGGCTGGCAGGTCGATGTTCATCTTATCTTCTTCTGGAATTCTTTGTGCCTTAATGATTGCAACGTCGTTTCCATGAAGCTTGTTGCTGAGAGCGTCCTGGAGGTCGTATTTCTCGTGGATCGGGTAGTCTTCTTTGTAGTGGTAAGAGCAATACTGGATCGGGCGATCTGTCGCTGGTGCTGGAGACTCTTTTCTGGCTTTCTTCGAATGTGGTGACTCGGGAGACGCTGGTGCTGGTCTGGTGATGGTCGGCGATGCTGTGATGGTAGCTGTGTTCTTGTAGCGTGGTCTGGTGATCTGTTGTGCTGTGTCGGCGGTGGTAGCGTCTCCCTCTCTATTGGCGTCGGTTCTCGGCGTGGCAGCGGTCTTCAAGCTGGAGCGGGCTGTCGAGGCCACTCGCCAGCAGAGGGTGCAGGCTGCCTCCTACTTTCAGTCCTCTTCTTGTAATAAGGATTAGTTGGTAGAGCCTTATGGGAGGTTAGTTCGACGCCAACTAGATCCTTCCCGTCGGACATCCTCCAAAGTAGAGTGCCGACTAACTTGTACTCGCTCAGGGCCCTGAGGAGTACACCAGGCATAAAGGACTCGGACATGGTTATTCGTTAGTTATGAGATGTTAACACTTCGAAGGTCGAAGGTCAACTGTGTGTCTGGGTAAAAAAAAACCCTCCAACTTGAAATTCGTCCCTGAATTTCTAGGAGTCCGAGAATCATGTGAAATGAGACTCAAGATTTTTATGCACACATGTGGGTTATTTACGTTGGGCGCCAAATGTAACAGTTGATAAAAATGGAAATAACATTTTTCCCCGACCGGGGGTCGAACCCGGTCCGCTGGACTCAAAGTCCACCCTACCACGTCGCTATAAAAGCCGGCTTGTACCGCAAGGCAGTACAAGTGTATCATATACTCGTACCTATACCCGGTGATACTGTTTTATAGAAATTCCTGTAGTTAGTGCAAACAGTGTAGACCCTGATCAGACGCCGCGTTCTGTGGCGTCTGAATTGGGTCTGCAATGTTTGCCATTTACCATTTTTGGGGTTTCCAGGATAAAATGAATTAATCACAAATTTATTTATAAAGATCATAGTATTGAATTTCTAAGTAGTAAAATTATAACGTACTATCTCAGAACAACCCAAAGCCAAAATTTATATGTTATAATTGTTTTGACCCAAGACTATTTTCATTTTGGAGGGATGCACAATATATCATCAAGAAAACATACCTATATAATTTTGACCCCATTAAACCCCCCTTTTATATAGTAAAACTGGGGTTTACAAGAGTATACATTATTTTTCTTCTTTCTGCTAAAAACAGATCGTGGGTACAATCAGAATTTTTATCTGAAAACTTTCATTTTTTTTTTTTTTTGTGGTGGAATGTTCAATGTATTTGAATAGGCGTGTTTTCAAAATGGAATTGGAATGCCTCGATCAGGAAGTCTCACTTTCCATGTTTATTACAACTTACATGGCTAATGATGAGTCTGACGGGAGTTACGAATAGTCATCATACTTATATAAAAAACATAATTACATTTGTACAAAAGCATTCATTGTAGACTGTTTTGGAAATATATTGTACTCATAAAGCCTTGTATCCCACAAGATGAGGCGGAGGGTGCTTTTTACGTGCCATAGATCTTCTCATAATTGATATGTGATTCCTTTAAGTTATATTGTTGAGAGCACGCTGAAGTAACTCTTTTTTTTTTCTTTTTTTTTTTTGTAAATTCAATTAAAACTATTCCTTCTTTGTGACCATTAAAGAAAATAGGAACGATAGTCATAATATTCATAGTTACATCTATGACATGCTGATCATACTCCGTCCGTCCAATCTCGTGTTTTGCAAGCATTTATCAACATTTATATGTTTCAAACGTATACAATAAGGTTTTTGTACAAACAAACAATCAAACAAATAACCAAGTATGATGCCGATTTGTATCTCCGAAGAATAGGACTCCTAGTTTCTACGTTGTACTAAATTCCTCAGGTAAGAGCGTTGTAATCAAAATGAAAGTAAGATTTCCTTATCGGGCCATTACACAGCTGCATGCCTGATTTAATGTTAAAATATGCCTCCAGTATGAAAATAAGTAACAACAGGGGCAGATTCAGAGGTGGTTCGTGGGTTCGGTTGAACCCCCTACCCACTTTTACTCAAAATTTTATTTTCATGGACAATTTTGGATACCGTATTCAGCCTAAATATTCACTCCCCTTCTGTCGGCAAGACTTTTTTCTACCTGTGAATGTTTGTAAAATTGCTAGGTGAGTGGCGAACAATGTAGACCCTGATCAGACGCTGCGGTTCTGCGGCGTCTGATCTGGGTCTACACTGTATGCTTAGGCCTTTCTGTCCGAATAATTAGAGTAAGTACGATAATTTGATCAAATCGACCCTCTCAGAAATCATCCTGGAACCGCCCCTGTACAAGTCTTGTTACTATGTGGACCGAGCATATTATTTTAATCAAAAAAAAAAATGGTGAGTTTTTTCGCGAGTAAAACTGGGGTTAAAAAAATATTCGTCAAATTATGAATAATTTGAAAATAAAGAGCATTTGGTTTAAACATTTTATTGATCATCAATTATTTTCATTATACACAATTTGACATAAAAATTAATATCAGGATCAGAACGAAAGTTTTAGGATCAGAACGAAAGCTAGACTTATTTAGTTCTTCTCCTAAATGTACATGTACAGTGTTTAGAGACACTATGACAGGAAATATAGAACGTTTGTAGCAGAAGGGCATTGTTGAGCGAATGCATAAACATTATTACATAAAAAGGTAAATTAGAGACGAAGAGAAAAACAAAAACAAAACACATCATCACATTAATATAAATGTATATCTTAGCCACGGGTTGTATGAAGGGAAACATAATTAGTAGATCATTTCTGTCGTCTTGGTAAATACGACATGCAAAGAAAAAAAATGGCGAGTATGTGCAATGTCTCCACATCTACAAGTACATAGAGAGGATTCAGTAATATATATAGATTATACATATATAATGACCGATATATATTTGAGGGACCGGTCATTATTAAAAGTGCTAAAGCCTGTGCGTGGCCTTGTATGCAATAGCTGAAGTTTCCTACCGCCTGAATAAAAGTATTTTGGAACAGTATTTCTGGTCTGATTAAAGAGCCGTTTAAAATCATCAGCTGTGTTTACATATTTATCATTATCTGATATGCTGTTCTTATATGCTATTCCATTCTCTTACAACAACAGGGTAAAAAGAATTAAAGTACTGACCAGTTCGTGCATTGACTGGTTGTATGTCATTTGCATTTCTTAAATTATAATGTGAAAAATTGTCAACCATTGGAGGTAATAAATCTGCAAGATAAGAGGGAACAAGATTGTTATACTTCTGAACAGATACTAATTTAGTAGCTTCAGTGGCTATCCTAGTTGCTTCTAACTGTATTTTCTCAATCTCTTGTCATTACGTCTGCGTATTCCAGAACTGGCCAATTGAAAACTATATAAATCATTTCTAATGATTTCCTGTCGATTTCATATTTTAGTTTGCGCTTAATGTTTATCCTTGTCCAAGTTTTTTCTTTAATGTAAAGTGTAAAGTGTTTATGCCAAGTACAATCATTAGTTTGTGAAATTCAACCTTTGAAATGCTGGCCTACACCGGGGAATGTACTGTTTTGTTAGTTTTACGCGATATAGTTAACCAACCAAATTTCAGCCCAATTAGTTACTTTTTTCCGAGTCATTATTCAATATTTTCATAGCAATATTGGGATCATCTACGATTATGTAAAGACTTGTATCAGCTGCAAAAAGAAAAATACACTGTCAAAAATTTCCGTAGATTTTACGGTAAATACTTACAACTGGCTGCCAGCGCCTTTACCGTATTTTTTTACAGAGGCCCGTAGAACCTTTGCAGGAATTACCTCGTAGGATGGAGTAAGGATGTGTAAGCTTAAGATACGGTGCGCTAGCTCACACATCTTCTATGTCCAATACGTTACCTACCTTGCCCTACACTGCCCTATCATGCGTAATTATTACTGTAAATAATCTACAGGCACACGTAAAATTTACGGTACATGTACTGGCAGCTACCGTAAACTCCACGGGATCTTTTTACAGTGTATGTGAACCGATATAAATAATTATACTGAAAGGGAAAAGAAACGCAGGGTAAATTTTATTCCTAAATTTCATTCAAGTTTGAAAAAGTTTGTTAAATATTTTACTATGATTATTACAAAACGGTACATGTATGGAACAAAAGTTCCAAATTTCATTGGTTTGTGATCAACAAGTCTCGAGTTATTGAAGTTCATTGGTAGCTACCCCACAAATCTTGAAATCAAAATAAAACTGAAAATCAATATCGGGTGTGCCCCCCTCTTGCTGCCGTTGCTGCCCTAATTCTCCTTTGGATAGAGTTAACCAAAGCATTGACAGTTCGCATCGGAATGTTATTCCATTCATCGATCAACGCATTCCTTAGTTGTGCGAGAGTTGCGGGGGGATTTCGGCGCTTCCTAACCCTTCTGTCCAGCTCATCCCACATGTGCTCTATTGGGGTCAAATCTGGACTGTACGGTGGCCATGCTAGTGGTGCGATGTTATTGTTTGCCAGGAAATCCTGACAAACTCGGGCAACATGTGGTCGGGCATTGTCCTGCTGCAGAATCAGATTACGTTGTTGCACAAGTGGGACTGCAACAGGACGCAAGATCTCATCCCTATACCTTACTGCGGTCATATTGCCCGCAACAATAATCAACTGTGATTTTATCCCGTGAGCAATGCCTCCCCAGACCATAACGGAGCCACCCCCAAACAGATCCCGTTCGACAACACAGGCGTCGGCAAAGCGTTCTCCGCGACGTCGGTACACACGACGTCGACCATCTGCGCGATAGTGAACCTAGACTCGTCCGTAAAAAGAACTCGTCTCCACTGCCTCATCGGAAATAGCCTGGGCGCATGCACCGTCAACCACGCCATACGACGCAACCTACGTGCCTGGGTCAGAGGCAGACCAACGTATGGACGACGAGCTCGAAGACCAATCTCACGCAATCGACTTCCAACAGTCTTCGGAGAAATTTGTCGATTATGCGTACCTACTGTATTAAGGGCAGTTTCGGTAGCAGTGAGATGACGATTCCGCAAATGTGCCAGACGGATTGTCCTGTCTTGACGTCGCGACGTCACGCGTGGACGCCCAGACCGCGG
Organism: Anodontia alba; assembly: GCA_964016985.1. NCBI lineage: Eukaryota > Metazoa > Mollusca > Bivalvia > Lucinida > Lucinidae > Anodontia > Anodontia alba. Next base: position 14,117,655 of record OZ024830.1, read on the forward strand.
TCGGTCTGCCAAATGCCCTGTCTCCCTTAAACGTCTAACAAGACGTTCAATTGTTGAGACGTTAACCCCAAAATGATTGGCAACTTGCTGTTGCCTCTGACCCTGCATCAGCAACGCATTTGCCCTACCCCTCTGAACATCAGTCAATTGTACCATGATTGAACAAAAAGTTCAAAGTAGCGTAAAAATGAAAAGAAAAGAAAAATCGGTAAAATAATCGAAGAGCGTTGTGTATCGTTGAAGTGTACCAAATGGTGTGAGGAAATCTTGTGCTGAAGGTTTAAACATGCTTGTTTTGCACGAAATTTTGGCTTTCCATATTGTCCGTGCAATGCACTGTGTAGTGCACGGTTCAATGATTTCACACACTGGGTAGATAGCACATCGACCAAAGACTCGTATACCCGCGGTTCACATTCACAGGACAATCTATAAAAGTGTATGGCTATAGTAAACACCGTAAAAAATGGTTAAAATAAGAAGGAAAAAACTCTACCCTGCGTTTCTTTTTCCTTTCAGTATATATCATTAATGAAGACCAAGAAAAGGAGAGGCCCTAATTTTGATCCTTGAGGTACACTTACTGTAATAAAAGTCAGATTTAACCCCTGGAAAAACAACATGTCACATGAACATCCAAAAAAGACTAAGATCAGCCTGCAGAACTGTACAGTCTTGACTGTGTTCTCGTCAGCCTATGCGTTTGCGTCTAATTGAGAACTACACTAACACAACTAATACTTAGGCTATTCTTCAGAAAGATACAAGCAACAGTCATGGTTTGGTTGAGGAGAACATGTATGTTTTAGAAATTGATCCCATCATGAGAAAATGATGCTGCAGGATGCCAAAGTCCCTGTATCGCGACAACCTGGTATCAAATGGGATAGGGGCGTATTGCATGAAATAAATTCATAACCATACAATATTTTCTTAATTAAAAGGCAAGACTCTAAGCTATAAGATGAATAAAATTCTTCAAAATTTTTGTCAGTTTTTTGCCATTGCAGTATTTAGTCCAAGTCCCGGTAGCGCGATTCGCCCAAGCGGGCACCTACTGGGTTTTGAAGTACGATACGAAAATAAATCTGCAGAACATCTCTTTCAAGAAAGACAAAAAAAAAAAAAAAAAAAAAAAAAAAAACACAACAACTAGAAACCCTGTTTTCAGAGAACACAGATGCCCTCCCAGCATGAATTTTCAGCTTTCCTGCTGCTGTGACCCTGAAAATTAGGTTTTTGGCTTTTACTGCATACTTACGCTTCTAGGGGTCAAAAGTTCGAAACCATTCAAAACGGTGTGTCAAAAAAGTTGTGAGACAGGTAAAACTACTTGCCGAAGTCGTTCGGGTAAATACTCAGTAAACAATGGTCACCAGACTATTTTATCCACTGGTTACAGCGTTTTACCAACCAGACTATTTTATCCACTGGTCACAGCGTTTTGCCAACCAGACTATTTTACTCACTGGTCACAGCGTTTTGCCAGTTTCATAAAAACATACCCTTACCCTTTTCCACTAAAATACCATTTTTCCAATCCTAAACGAGGACAGCGCTGGGCACTGCCCAGTTTGAAAAAAAAAAAAAATAAAAAAAAAAAAAATAAAAAAAAAAAAAAAAAAAAATACGAAAACACGCCTATTCAAATATATAGAAAATGTCACCTCCAAAAACGGAAAATTTTCAGATAAAAAAAAATCTGACATGTTTCATATTTCGGCTCAAAACATAGATTGTGGGTACTCGTTAGAACCGCCTCGCCGAGGCGTTTCTAACGAGTACCCACAATCTATGTTTTGAGCAGAAATAAGAAAAATAATGTATACCCCATGTAAACCCCAGTTTTACTATATAAAAGTAGGGTTTAAGGGGGTCAAAATTATATAGGCGTGTTTTCGTGATGCTACAATTTCTCTCTCTCTCCCCATTTTTTTTTTTTTTTTTTTTTTTTTTTTTTTTGTATTCACGCATCAGTACTTAGCTGACAAGCAAGCGCCCAAGCTTTTCTCCTAGTTTATTTACATCACAATAGCATATTGATAGGTCTATGCGGACTTTGGAGAAAACGACGGGATCTTATAAAATTAACATTTCTTCATCTACTTTGCTTTCGTAATTTCGACATCTTCAGAAAGTCGTTTTTTTTTTGTTGTTTTTTTTTAGTGGCACTTTACGCAGAAGAGGAAAATTTGCAAACTTTTGTCATGGTTTAATGCAAAACCATTTGTCGTACCTACCTATGTACAAAAATTTCATCTAGTCACTGTTTTTTTTTTTAAACTAATATTTTCACTTTTTCCTCGGACACAATATAGAATACTGTGTCCGAGCTTTTTCCCATAATAAAATTGAATGCAAATTATGCAGAAATTTGTAGGGTAGGTAACTTGGAGGCAGATTTTCATCAAGCTCCGCTGCTTCAATTTTTCTGACATTTTTCACAATATTGTTGTGAAACTTCAATAATTCAAAGTCAGTAAAGAAGAGTAAAAAATATTTTCTTAGACAAAAAATCCAAAAAATCACTTTACTATAGAAATTCCATAGATAAGACCATTTTTTTTTTTTTTTTTGGTCGTAAATTTAATTTAGATACCGAAAAGACAAAAGGTTTCCGATAAGGTATGCTCAATCAGAACAAAATATCACACCAAGCAAAAACAAATAGAACACCAAGCAAAAATACGTCTTTCCATGTGATGCCGTAAGGGCAGTAATCTGTAATTAAGTGGAATCATGAACCATTAGAAGAAGATTCCGGAGGTTGGACGCTACAACTGTCGTCAAAAATGTCTCGGTAAGAGGGTACGGTGAACTAATTATTTTTCCGATAAAGCTCCATAGTAATTTCACCCTTTTTTGTGGTTAAGAGTTCATTTCAGGGTATGGCTGGGATTCCAAATTTTAATTCAAAGACCAGGCTTAGCACAGCAAAATAAATATATATATATAAATAATAATAATAATAATAAAAAAAAAACAACAACAACAACAAAAAAAAAAAAAAACAAACACTGTCACCAGCACTTTCTGGGACATTTTGGAGGCTGAATGTAGCAACCCTTCAGTTGGGATGTATCAAAACTTGAAACTTTGCAATTTCACCTCTTCAAACAGAAACATTGATTTCTTTGAAACAATCAGGAAATACACACAAACATTTTTTCTTCAAATTAGAATATGTCGCCAAAAAAAACCCAAAAAAACTATCCCTATAATTTTTTTTTTTGAACCAAACAGTAGTTCTATCAAATTGGTTACCAGTGCCCAAGGTCAAAACAAAAAAGTTACTATAAAAAATTAAGCGGAAAAATAGTTTGGTTTTTAATCCTCCTACTTTCGGAAATTTTCCACCGTTGCGGTTCATCACGAATTGCCTTTCTTGAAAAAACTCTCCTTTTTTGAAGATATGCGATCAAAGGTTAAAACGAAAGTAGAAAATGTTCCTCTATGTTTGAAACAATATTATTAGTTTCCCCTTTGACTGAGGGCTCGGGGAATAAAACAACAATTTTTAGGATTAAGTAAGTATTAATTTTATCTAATACTACGCTTCCTTTTTTATTCGTTTGTTTTGATAGAGAGGACTGGAGCAAACAATTGCATGGACGCATTAGGCTGCTGATATGATTACGTCATCAAATAATTTACTTGCTAGTTCTTTCACTGACTCGGTTGTAATGATTTTTATTGCCTACTTTGGTCTACTCTGGCCTTGAGAAAAGAGCTGTGCATAAAGCAAGTCTTGGATAATCTTTCTTAGTGAAAAACTCATCAGCAAATGAAATGTAATGTGTACCGATGTCGGCAACATTCTTTCGTGGAGATTGATCATGAAATATTTTCTACGGTCATTCCTACGGTCATTCTCTCCCTTCCGCTGCTTTAAGAAGGGCAGTTGTCAGTTTCTGGAGAAAGAATGTGCACAATACTCATCACGAAAACATACCTATATAATTTTGACCCCCTTAAACCCCACTTTTATATAGTAAATCTGGGGTTTATCCAGAGGTATACATTATTTTTCTTATTTTGCTCTAAACCATAGATTGTGGGTACTCACAGAGGCGGTTCTAACGAGTATCCACAATTTATGTTTTGAGCAGAAATATGAAAAATATCAGAATTTTTATATGAAAACTTACAGTTTTTTGGTGATGAAATTTTCAATATATTTGAATAAGCATGTTTTCGTAATGTGGTTAACTGCTTAGAGGACTAAGCCTGCCCAGTAAACATGTGGTTAGGTAAACTGACCACGCTCGACATGACCCCATTGGGTTGACCGGGCCGTAAAACCTCAACACAAACAAACACATGTAATGTGTAATCAGGAATGCCTCGTTCTGTTCCTGGCCTACATAAAAGGACCTCAGGGTATAGTCTCATAGGTGCCAATACTGCCCATTATCTGACCATTGAATCTCAGCATGACAGTGACTGCTTACAAAGAGAATTGGAGTGAACTGACTTCAGGCATGGGAATCAAAATGGGATACATACATACATACCATACCTCACACTGTGAGACAAAATCTCACAGAATTTTAGCCCTTCTGGACCACATTTCCCATAAGATTTTCAAATATCACAGAATTTTCATACCATTTAATAAGCTACTTTTTGAAGAACTAGAAATAAACCACACATTAGCATGGCTATCCCGAGCTTAATTCATTAAAATGATGGTTTTTAACTTATGTAAGCTTGAAAGTGATTTTCATAAAAATCTCGCAGAATTTCATAAAATCTACTCTAAAAATTCGCAAAATCTCACTGATGTCTGTCAACAGCTAATGGCATGTATGGGGATAGGAAAATTAACCACTCCAAGTGCCAAGTTGTATGGTTGACTTCTGCCAGGACCCCCTAGTAATCTTAGTATGTACTCCATGACCAGGTTCTGGAGGCAGTTACTATTGCCTATTTGGGGGTGGACATTTCCAATGACCTCAGCTGGAACACCTATGGGTTAACAGCAAGTGCCAATAGGTTGCTGGGCTTTATATAGAGAAATGTAAAAACTCTTCCCCAAAGTCGGAGAAATGTCCTACCAGACCCTTGTACACCCTCAGCTGGAGTAGCTATTTAGGACCTCAACACTAAAAATAAAACCACCAAGGTTGAAATTGTCTAGTGATGTGCAGACAAAGCTGTAACCTCTCCAAGTCTTGATGCATTCAAGGCAGAAATTGGAAAGGTGCAACTCCCAAAGCCTTAGATATTTATCAAGTTTTACTTGCTTATAATCTGATGTTAGCAGTCTTAACCCTGTCTCTATACCCTAGTTTTTAAGGGTTGAGCTGTCTGTCTTTAAATTTCATATATGCCATATCTCACACTGTGAGATAAAATCTCACAGAATTTGGCCCATCTGGAAAGTGATTCCCATAAAAAATTCAAATCTCACAGAATTTTCAGACCATTTTACAACAGATTTTATGAAGAAATTAACAAATCACACAGTGTAGTGGTTTTCACAAGTTTCTTACATGAAAAAAAAAGATGTTAGACTATATTGGGGGAGCTCCAAAATGATTTTTAAGAAAATCTCACAGAAATTTGTCAAATCTCCCTTAAAATTTTGCCTTATCTCACAGATTTTAGTCCACAGCTTATGGCATGTATAGTTTTTTATGTCTCAGCCTTCTTTTTGGTCTAGATTTTTAATCTATTATCTTGACATAGACCCATTGTCATGCTTTTACTACTTCTCATCACAACATATGCAGACTCTTCCAAAAACTGCTTGCGAGGGTGTAGGCAGTATTCAAAGATAGATAATGTTACTATGGGTCTGAGAGTGACGCTGCACAGTGCACACTCCCTTCAAAAAAAATTATGTTTTGCATAATAAAACTTTGGAACAGACTCAGTCTGCCAGATATAACATATTCATGATAATGATCAAATGTGATTGAATCATTTAAAGAAGATAGACAGATTCCTATTTCTGATACTTTGGATTGGGGTCAGCATGCATGTCTTGAATAATTCTTTTAGTACTACAGATACACTTTTTTTTCCACTATGACCTTTCTCTGGCACCTAGAGAAAACCAACATTACATTGTACATCTATAGGCCTTTGTAGAAAAATAAGAAAAATATATACAGGATTGCCACGCCACGGTCAGGGCAAAAAGTCTGGAAAATGAAATTTTCTCCAGGTCAGTGAAGTTTGGTTTGAGTCAGGGAAATTGACAAAAATTGGGAAAAGTCAGGGAATTTCAAAATTTTGTCAAAACTGATATGACTGTAGCAGTCTTCCTAATTTTCAGAACCTGATAAATTTATTGTCCAAGAAAAGTTTAATGAATTGATACATAGTGTTAATACAATCATAAAATGTGGCACCTGACAGCCTGAAAAATTTCATTTAGTCTCTCATTCTTGAAATGAAATGATTTTTTATCATATCTCTGAATTAATGTTTGCAACATTAAATCAGAGATATGATAAAAAATCATTTCATTTTTGATTCAGTTCAAAAACTAGAGACTTAACTGAAATTTTACAGGCTGTCGGATGCCACATCTTAATAATGTTAAAAGTCTTGGAATTTTTTTGCTTCCCAGATTGTTTGACAATAATGCTATACTTACAATTTCAAGCTGTGTTTGAAAAGAAAACTGAAGAGAGTGCAAGTTATTCAGTAATTAATGAAATAAAAGTGCTTACTTGGAAGATTTGGTAGCTGAGAACGGCCATCAAAAAAGTATGCAAAATGATGAAAAGGCAGGGAAAAGTCAGGGAATTTTGAAATAGAAAATGAGTGGCAACCCTGTTATAATAATTTATGTTGATACCTTCTTATCAAATGCTCTCTAAGCCATGGCATTTTCACCATATAAAATGGGAAAAGAGGAAGATTTTAGTTAAAACGCATACTAAGAAAGGGTGCTTAATGCTAGAAGTAAAAAGCTAATTGAAAAGCTGGTTTAAAATGATATTCTGAAAATACTTGTAATACTGTAGCCCTTACATAACCCTGTTTTTACTATATATTACAGTGGAGTATACGGGTACATATCAGCTGGTACACATGACATAGACTTGTTATTTTAATATGAATTATTTGTGGTCCAGTTTTGTATGATTTATAGACAAATACATGTATATGCATAAAGAATGTTCAAACCTGAGTTTAGCTAGCACATAAGGGAAAGCCAAAAACTGTTTGCTTATAACAGGCACTTGTTAAATACAGGTAAATTTACACATATTTGACTTTTAAGGGATCTGGAAATATGGCTTCTTAATTGAGGTGATTGCTTAACCATAGTTCTGCTGAACCCGAATATACCCTGTCTTTACAAATAGTGAAGATCCAGATCATTTGGCTTCTGAAGAAGCCAACTGATCTGGATCTGCACTGTTTGTCATTCAGCATGTGAATTTATATCAACAATTTGGATCAAGTAGTCTGATTGGCTGATATTAGAAGTGGGCATGGCATCTTAATTTATTCAGCATGACAAGGGTTAATACAGGTGGCCCTTAAGACAAGTTTGACTGTATAAAGCATTACAATTTTTTTTTATGAAACAGTGAAGTTCAGGTGGTGCAAGATCACCCTGCACATTTGCAGAGACTGATAAGTGGTTTTGTCCTCAGGGAAGGTAAAGGCCCTGGTGAGACTGCAGATGTGCAGGATCATCTGAATCTGCACATTTTGAATAACATTAGAGAGGACGTTTCACTTAACACAGTCTTGTTTTTAAACAATTTTCAAGCATTAATTTTATATCAAGATGTCACTTTTTTGATAGGTCATTACTCTCTGAACACTTTATTTTATAGGGGTCATTTGGAGAAGAATGGATTTCGATGTATTTGCAGAAGCCCACTGGATTTTAGTAATTCAGCTGAATGTGCTAAATTTACAAGAAAAATTCAAGCTTCTCTTGTCATTGGAATACATGTTTTCAAGACAGGCAGATTGTTGATAGGTTCGTAGTATTGTGTATTGTATTCTCAAAGCTCTAGATAAGGTTTTATTATGTTTTCAACCAAAAGGTATTGATGTTTTTCTCTACGAAAACATATATTGTAATGACTCATTAGAAGTGCTTTGCAGAAATGATTCTGATGAGTAGCCACACCATTTATTTCTGTGGACAATTAGAACAACTATTTATCTGGCTACTCCTCTGATCTAGTGTCACATGATATACCTGTTGAGGGGCCATAAATGACCCAGTGATTTATTTACAATTTTATACCTATGCATCCCAGGACTCGTTTGGGCTATATAAAGTGAGTCCTGCTAGAAAATCATTGCATCCGTTACAGAATTTTCCACTATAACTTTGTGAGTCCTGGGACTCACTGAGATTTAAAATGTGAGTCCCAAAGCAAAAATGTGAGTACAGGACTCGGGATGCGCAGGTAAAAAAATCACTGATGACCCAGATCCCTTGTGGATTCTACAAAGAACTTTTATTGTCATGACGGTGAACAATAACAACTGTGCAATGGCAGATGATACATAATGATTTATTCATGGGTACAACGAGTCTACACTGTAACGTCATGGTCTGTGAAATGATAACAAATGTCCATAAACATGATAAAATACATGATAAACATGTATAAAAGTGAAAGTAAAGACCTTTTCACTGCAGTAGGTAAAACTACCTTCAGCAGTGAAGCATATAAAAAGGTATACCATTACAACATATATTACAACACAATACAATACACTATTACAATACAATATTACACTTGTGTTATGTAAATAAGCAAACTATATTCCTCCAGCTCTTCCAGGAAATACTGACTAATTAGAATATCAGTTATTATTAAATATAATCAGTCACTTATCGAATCAGATTTCAGATATCACTTCTAATTAATTATCTATCTAGATGTACTAACCCACAAAACAGTAACAAACATCCATAAATATACATGATAAACATGTATAAAAGTGGAAGTAAACAAAGACCTTTTCACTTCAGTCACAAGCTGCCTTCTGCAGTGATGCATATTAAAATGCATGCAGATACCTGATCACCTGCTTGTGTTAATAGTTGTTATATAAACCAGTACAGCACAGTACAGGGTACATATGGGAAAGTGTTAACATTGAAGAGCATAACAGAAATTAGATGTGGACAGACTGGTAACAGAGATATGTATTGAACACTCTGAAGTAAAATAAAACAAAATCGTGAATATTCCCTTATGCTATATTTCAATAAATGACATGCTTTCTTTCAACCTATTGTGTAGAATAGGACTGCAATGAATACTTAGGTACCCAAGATCTCGTCATGTCTGTTTATCTTTTGAGTCAAAATTTCATATACAAAGCTATGAACTTAGGGCAGTATCTCTATGTAGAAGAGTTAAACAGTCTGTGTGTTCAAACAGTATTCTTTCATTACAAGTATTTGGTTTAATCTGATTGTAACAATATTTTTTGATGATTGCAAATGCTTTGTATAGAGTTTTTGCATACTGTATTTAACCTAAGTATTGGGACACCTTAACACCTTATTTGATCTAAAGGTTGAGAAAAGTCAATTTTACTACCTGTTGATGTATCTAAAATAGTGCTGGATGAGTGGCAAACAGTGTAGACCCTGATCATAGGCCATGTTTTGCAGTGTCTGATCTGGGTCTACACTGTTTGCTCAGGCCTGTCTGTTTCAATATTTAGGGTTATTATTGTAATATTAGCCATTCACAGTTATTCTAATTTACCTACCATATTCAACCTAATTACCGCACATACATCTGTAAGCAGATAGTCAAGCAATTTCATATTCTTCAGCTCATGTACTTTTATCTAGCCGGCCTCGGTGGCTCAGTTGGATGCGCTGTCCGACTGGAGACCAGGAGGTCGCGGGTTCAACCCCCGCCGAGGTCGGCAACATTCTTTCGTGGAGATTGATCATGAAATATTTTCTACGGTCATTCTTTCCCTTCCGCTCATTCAAGAAGGGCAGTTGTCAGTTTCTGGCGAAAGAATGTGCACAATACTGGTATACCGCTTCGAAGACTAAGTCTGCCCAGTAAACGTGTGGTTAGGTAAACTGACCGCGCTAGACATGACCCCATTGGGTTGACTGGGCCGTAAAACCCCAACACAAACAAAAAACTTTTATCTAATTTAAACATGCATATGTTGTTGGTATTCATTTCAATTGTCTCCCTTGAGGCAGTTCAGATGAGAACCAACAACATATGCTTAAGCAGCTTTTATAACTTTGAGACTGTCAGAAAAAAATATTCATTGCCTAAGCATCATTAAATAATCTTGTCATGAAGTCCTCTGCCGGCCTCGGTGGCTCAGTTGGATGCTCGTCCGACTGACCAGGAGGTCGCGAGTTTGACCCCCACCGAGGTCTGCAACATTCTTTCGCGGAGATTGATCATGAAATATTTTCTACGGTCATTCCGCTGATTAAAGAAGGGCAGTTAACAATTTCCGGCGAAAGAATGTGCACAATACTGGTTAACCGCTTAGAGGACTATATAAGCCTGCCCAGTAAACGTGTGGTTAGGTAAATTGACCACGCTCGACATGACTCCACTGGGTTGACTGGGCCGTAAAATCTCAACACAAACAAACAAATCATGAAGTGCTCTGCTGCTCTCTTAAAAAAGTGTGACCTTATTAACTGGATATTATACTAGAAGTCATTTTGAAATTCTAAATGCACAGTGTGGTAATTAGGTCAAATATGGTAATTTGTTGCTATCACCCAGTCAAAAATCTCTTCATTTGGAAGAAATTGATATGATTCTATATATGTAACCTTATTAACCCTTGTCCTGCTGAACCCAGATATACCCTGGCTTTGCAAACAGTGTAGATTCAGATCAGTTGGCTTCTGAAAAAGCCAACTGATCTGGATCTGCTTTGTTTGCCATTCAGTATGTGAATTTATATCAACAATCTGGATCAAGTAATCTGAGTGGCTGAAAATTTGAAAAGGCCGTGGCATCTTAATTTATTCAACATGACAAGGGTTAAGGTATGATTCAGGCCCACTCCTTGTATCTGCCAGAATAAACCTTGGATAGCCAAAGAGTGCACAGTGAAGACTTTGATCTGACTGCATGGATGTGCAGTTTGGTCTGTCTTTGCCAAAAGGTATATTCTTTCTGGTTTTGGTTGATTTAATTTTCTTTGTGTGCAGATATTGACATACCATTTATCATCATACCTGGTGGAACTGATGTTAATGAAATGAGCAAAGATGAGGGAAAGCATGAAGTTATGACCAGGGTTCTCAAAAAGGCCAGGTATTTCACTACACTACATTTCACTACACTGAAACCTCTTAATAAGACAATTCATAATCGACAGTTTTGGATATAACACAGTTTGTCCCATTGTAGACTGAATGAACTCCCCCACATTTTAATTTCAATTTTAGGTATGTCAGGCTATGTGATATAGATATTCTAGAATAAAAAGATTGAACTATTTGCATCCTGATCATTCTGTGGCATCTGATCTGGGTCTCTACTCTGCAAAAGTAGGGTATATCCGGGTTCAGCAGGACAAGGGTTAGTGCAAACAAATTAGGTCCTGATCAGACACCTAATTCTGGTGTCTGATCAGTTAAAATTCTGATCAGGCTTTTTGCCAGTGTCCCCTGTATGGGAATTTTTGGCTAAGAGCATGTTTTATATTTACAGTTTTGTTGTTGCCTTCAATGCAGCACTTACAGAAGATTTTCACAGAACATGGGTAAGAAACCTTTTCAGTTTTAATAAAAATGTTTAATTATACAACTTAAAGATTTGAAGTAACTGTTTTAATTTGCAAGTCTTTATTTACGACAGAAGATGTTAGTGACAGAATGTTTGTTTCATTTAGACTTTGCGCATGCATGCGTCCGTCTTCTCCAATATTTATTTTACATTACACCCTGTGGGATTCATCCCATGCATGCACAGAGTCTAACTTTGGATTAGGAATTATTTTTAAACATCTAAGGTAAATTGTTATTTTTGTTGTTGTGCGGATTTTTAATGCTACAGGTATAAATATGACCTTGTCCATTGATCTGTGACTTCTTGTTTCAATTTTTTTTTATTTTATGTGATAGATCTAAGAACAAGAAAAACAGGTCACCAGACAAGGTTATAGTTTTTCCTATACCAGGTATCCAGGGCACAACCTAGAGCACATTGGGTATGAGCTAGGTGTACTAATCATTTTTTATAGTCGCGTTATTCATATACCAGCCATATGATAATCATGGGGTATTATGATTTTGCATTGGTTGTCCGTGTATCCATCCATAATTTTGTTTCCTGACAATAATTTGAGTGAATATCAATTGATTCGTCTCATCTGGGTCTACACTGTTTGCTATGCTTTTGTCATTTTACGGTAAATGTTCTAAAATTTGGTACACTAAAGTTGCTGACAAAATGCCATATGCAAACAATATCCACCAAGATCAGGCTGCTCCTGAAGGAGCGGTCTGATCAGGGTCTACACTGTTTGCCATTCCACTAAATATTCTGTGACACAATTGAATAAAAAGCAAAATTCGGGCCAAAATTTTATGGAGAGAAATGTTTGTAATTTTAGGACATTGACTCTAAGGCTGGCTAATTAGATCTGAAAAGATAATCGATTATCTGTCCTGACATTGCGACCGATAACCAATTAGTAATTGGTGAAGATTTGATCATAATTTTACCTTTCTGTCTGAGCAGGACTCTTACCATTATGTTGTACTTTACTGTATGTATTGATCTGACAGGCCTAAGCAAACAGTATAGACCCAGATGAGATGCCACAAAGGTGGTGTCTCATCAGGATCTACACTGTTTGCCACTCATCTAGCTATTTTAGACACAACATTGGGTAATAAGTTGTACTTGTTCAAATTTTACATTAAGGATGGTCAGGATTTGAGGTGTCTGAATACTAAGGGTAAATATGGTAAAGTAAAAGACACAGAAATTAAATGATCGATTATTAGCAACTCTGTAACGATAATCATTTTTGTGATATTTATCGATCAAATAATCAATCATCCGATTAATCATGCCAGCCTTAATTGACTGTACCTAAATGTAAATAATCCTTTATTAGTTTTTATACCCCACCATATGATAGTGGCGCGGTATTATGGTATCAAGTTGGCTGTCCATGTGTCAGTTTGTCGTACATCCGTCCATCCATATTTTCGTTTCCTGGTGACAACTTGAATAAATGTCAGTGGATTTTCACCAGACTGTGTATGTGCATTGATATTGTGGAGATCTGGTTTGGGATTGTTAATGGGGAAATTTTGTCAATTTTTAACAGAGTAATCTTCCCGTGACAAGTCTGTATTTTCATTTCCGGATGATTACTTTAGTAAATATCATTGGATTTTTATCAAACTTGGTTTGTGCATTGATATTATAGAGATCTGATTTGGGATTGCTGATGGGCACATTTTGTTGATTTTTGACAGTTACTGCCAACAACAGGTCCATGGACAATAACTTTAAGAAATGTCAATGGATTTTCACCAAACTTGGTATGTGCATTGATACTGTGAACGTCTGCTTTGGGACAGCAAATGGGCAAATTATGTCCATTTTGGACAGAGTCATCTGCCTGCAATACATCCTTATTTTACTTTCAGGACAATGACTTGAGTAAATCTGGATAGATTTTCACCAAATTTGATATGTGCATTGATAGTGTGGAGATCTGCTTTGGGATTGCTCATTGGCAAATTTCATCAATTTTTGACAGAGTTATCTGCCCACCACATGATAATGGCGGGGTATTATCTTTTCATGTTTTATTGTCATTATGTCTTTAAAACAAAATCATATTAGAAGTGTTACATACAGATTAGATTTGGATTAGATTGCTAACCTGTTTGTCTCATCTAGATATCCACTGTTTACTGTACTGTTATCATTCCCCCACAATGTAAATCATCCTGGATCAGTTTTGTCACTATGTCTTTTAAATTAAAATCATTCTAGAGAGAGACTGACAGGGTAAGTGATACAGACCGGCTATATTTGGATGAGATAGCTAACCATGAGTTACCTCAACTCTGTTGTCATTTTGTACTGTTATCAATGTTCTACCAATTAATCAGTATGGTTTAGGAGTCCAGTTCACCATTAGTCCACCCACACTTGCATTAGCCATATTATTCAGATCCATATGCACAGTATTACTGCACTGTTAACTCTTTCACTACCAAATTTCAGATGACATTTGTCTTCTATATTTATTTTTTAAACAAACTATTGCTTGGAAAGAAGTTTATTTATATGTAAAGTTGAAAGACTGAACATCAAACAGCATAGATCCAGATGAGACTGCTCATAATGGGCCGTCTCATCCGGATCTAAGCTGTTTGCAAAAGCCTATTATTATCGCCTGTGGCATTCAAAGAGTTGTCCATCTTTGAGACTGCCTAAGAATGGTTCTGTTAGTGGCTGGTCTTAATGTTGAGTGTGGAATAATAAGAAGAAGGCCATTTTAGAATGGAAGGGCTGCTCTTGGAGGTGGGATGGTCTTGGCTTTGATCAGTCTTAACAGCAAAATTTCTGTGTACAGATATTGATCAAAAGTAAATATAGATGAATAAGTAAATATGTTCTGTAAAGATGGATTTAGGTAAATTATAAATTCATTAATGCAAGAACTTTTGTTAAATTCAGTAACACATGAAATGATACTTGATGGATTTTAATAGAACCACATTGTGCCCTGAGTACTTGGATACCTTAACCCTTTGCCATATTTGTCCAAAGGTTTCAGTAAATTATAGCTGTACCCAGAAGAATGCTGAATTTGGGCAGGCGGTTGAGACCTTGACTGTTGCCATGACTGCGGTATCTGGTTTAGTCTGCGGCTGCACTTTTGGCTTCAGTCAGTTTGTCTAAATACTTGGAGGTAATACAGTTATTCAAAAATTGATGATAGTTAAAGAAGGTATTATTCCATAAAAAAAATAATAGAGAAGACTCAAAACAACTTAATTGTACAAAATTGAATGTTTTGCAGTGTTATATCTGTGTGTTGTACATACATTCCCTTTTCTTTTGCAATATTGCTCTGAATGATCAAGATTTCGCCTCTAACTGGGTCTGGCAATGGTTGTTTCAGCATAAATCATGGCCATAAAAATACTCTCTGAAACTGTCAGGGGATAGATTCTATGGAAAAAAGATTAGATGTATTGTACTATTTAAAAGAAAAAAAAAACAGTGTCACATCTACTGTCTTTAAGATACAGATATATCTAAAGCCACAGAACATTTTTTCAAGTCTCAGTGGAATAATGAATGTTGTTTTAGCTCAGGTATATACATCCAATTCAAGAAGTGTTGGCATTCTATTTAGCAGAAATTTAGATTTTAAAGTCCATGATAATGTTTCTGACCCTGAAGGAAATTTCTTATTACATATATATCAGTGGAAGATAATAGATTCACTTTAGTCAGTTTATATGTGCCTAATCAAGATACTCCTAACTTTTTTTTGAAAATATAATTAACATAGCTGAAAAGATAGGAAGTAACAGTTTAATAATCTGTGGTGACTTTGACACTGTGCAGAATACTAAATTTGATTACTCAAATTACAGAACTATTAACAATAAGAAACCCTATGAAAAAATCATTGAAATAAAAATGAATTTATGTGATCCATTTAAAGAGGCTCACCCATCACTTTAAAGGTGTCCATGGAGGAAAAACATCCACACTAAAACAAGCTTGACTAGATTATTTTCTTATATCTGATGATTGTTTATCTTTAGTAAATAAAAACTATACACAGGAAAGTTATCACTCAGACCATTCTGTAGTAATACTAGATATTTCATTTGTTAATTTTAACCCATTGTAAACTGAATAGACTCTCCCACACTATATATTGGAACAGTCCAGTTTCAATTTTAGCTACGTCCGGTTATGAGATTTACATATTCCTAGAGAAAAATGGCTTAAGTATTTGCAAACAGTGGAGATCCTGATCAGACGTTGCATTTTGAGGCGTCTCTGCATCTGCACTGTTTGCCAATTACCCTTTAGGGGTCTCCCGACTACAATGGGTTAAAAAGGGTAAACCTTTATGGAAACAGAACATTGCTCTGTTACATGATAGTGACTACTTAAAAGTTATTAGTGATGAAATTACTGAAGTTAAAAAAACAACAAAAAAAACAACAATTTGAATATGCCTTACCAGTATATGTGAGAGTTTAGGTCCAAATGAGGCCCATGGGCCAAAAGGAGAGTGATATTTTCTGACAGCATTTTAACCCTGGAGTCCGCAAATGAAATTTTGAACCATCATCTGAAGTACTTTTGGAGATATAACCAAAAGTTTGAAAGGTCCTTGATTGTGATTTTTCATGTTACAGCTCCTGTAATACTTATATTATGTGTTTTGTTTTCATATTCATCTCCCAAGAAATCATGCACATTGTGGGAAGTGACATATAGCAGAATGCTTACAGCTGTGTTCCCACAGACCAAAAATATTTGAAAACCTCAGAGAAAGAGCATGTCTGTTGCATTGAATGACTGTCATGGAAACCAGCATTTAAGATTTTAACAATAAGGGCCCAAAATGACCACTAAAGAATTAAGTGTACATGGATGGTTATAAATGACCAAAAGAAGATAAATTCCTGTGGTATATTTGTTTTCTCAGAAATGGAAGTTTTCATCAAGTTCATTCCAAAGACTGTATGATGAAAGATTAGGCAATAAATTTGTCACCTTGCTTAGTATACCACAAATAACACCCTGGCAGCAAATTCAGTAGCATTTCCAAATGTCATTTTCTGCTTTTAACAAAAGTGATAAGAATGACTTCTGTGCAATAAAAATGAAAATTACTTCTATTTAATTACAAAAAAAAAAAAAAAAAAAAAAAAAAAAAAAAATCAAAACACTATAATGGTCACCATAGCATCCAAAATTGTGTACCATCACAAATATCACAAAATAGACATTTGAGGGACAATTATCTGCAATCAACAAAACCAGTGATGGAATTATTCCAGTGGATCAATATGATCTTAGTTAATATAATTACACATAATAGAATGTTCCACATGTATTATCTTTATTTGTTACCTTGGAAACCTAAGTCTCACACAGTGTCAAAGATTACAAACATCAGACATATTCAAAACTAAACCGAATTAAACAAAACTCAGGATTAATGCTCATTATGGATCTAAAACTTCATTGATTTTATAATTACAGAAAATATAAAGTTCTAAAATGTTAACAGTTTCCATTGCACCAAAAGTGGTATCACGATGTGGCAAACATGAAAAAGTTATGTACAGCTTCTTGTGGATCTTCGTTAGTGCCATCGTAATTCATTATCCCCAACGATACCTACATACCCACCCACATTCATATATCCCCTCCATCCCCACCTCCCACCCATTACACACACTCAAATGCACATGAACTTTATTGCTCCTTTACATAATCAACAACAGTAAAGTTTTACAACTTGTACTGTAATATTCTCATGTTGTGTTCATTAAGTCGAATATTTTTTTTTCATTTTTAACAATTTTTTTCAAACCTTTTTTTTACAATGATAAAACAGAAAAAAGTTGTCTGTTTCTATGTTATTTATGCTACTATTGCATTGACTAATGGAATGCGTCTATGACCTGAGAGACAATGTGAAAATAGTTTTTGTCACTCATGAGATTCATCTAGATCTTGTAGCATTCACTTGTTTCAGTTCAAGTAAAACAGCACCTTTGAACTTCCAACAACAGCTGTGCAGTTTTTGGAGTTGAGACAGTATAAAAATGAACTACATGAACAAAACAAAAGGAAAAAAAAACTATGTTTTATCTTTTTAAAATTGAATTTTTGTGTTATCTTTTATGAAAACTATGTCCCCTTAAGACAGTTGTTTAGGAGAATGACTGCTAATTTCTCAAAAAGGTTTCTACCTCCTGCTGGGTCTGATTGAAGTGGTGAACTGATATGAATTTCAGAGACTTTTAGTTTGCCTGAAAATATTAGTTTCAGTAAGTCCCAACTTGACGTACTGTAGCGACAGTTTGTTGTCTGCTCAAAGCATCAACTACATGTATGTGGGTCGTTCAAACTATTCCATAGACACAGATTTTCTGCACGGGATATAAAGTATAAACAGCAATTACCATTTTATTCTCTTTTTTGTCTGTTTTGCATGGACTTAGACCCAGTCTGTACTGAGGAGTTGTGTCCATCTGTTTCTTGGTAAGGTTTATTTACAAGCAGCAGACTGAAACACACATTTGTGTATCAATCCTCTTCCACTGATTCAAGAAGGGCAGTTGTCAGTTTCTGGCGAAAGAATGTGCACAATACTGGTTAACCGCTTAGAGGACTAAGCCTGCCCAGTAAACGTGTGGTTAGGTAAACTGACCGCGCTCGACATGACCCCATTGGGTTGACTGGGCCGTAAAACCTCAACACAAACAATCAATCCTCTTGGTGTACGCCTTGTTAAACTGATAATATTCTTCCATATATGGACAAGATTTGGACCCAAACAGTCATGGTGCATCACATGAAAACATTAAGGACATATCTGATGAGCAAATTCAATTTACGATTAGTGATCAATTATTTCTGGAAACTCTGCTGAAGAAATTAAGAGGAAAGTCTGTATCATACTCTTGTTATGACAAGAAAGAAACAGAAAAACAAGAAAAAAGATCTAATAAAAAACATAGAGATACTAGAATTAAACCTTTTAAAAAATAGTACATGTAATAATAATAGCATAGATGCTTTGAAAGAACAGTACAATAAGTAAAAGTAAAATGCAAGGAATTATGATAAGATCAAGAACCATCAAACTTTTTTTTTTTGTAAAGTCATTCCTAAATTAGAAAAAAAAGATGGAACAATTACTACAGTTCAGTTAAAGATTCTAAATAAGGCCAAGTCATTCTATGAGGACTTATATTCTAATAAAGATAAGGAACTAATTGATACTGACTTAAATCAGCAATCATAAGGAAATGGTATAACAATGGAGTAATTTATATACATTGTAAATGATACAATAAACAATAATGGGGAATTTTACTGGCAAGAAGGCTTTGAAAGAAAATTCAATATAAAAACAAATTTTCTACCATTTCAAGGCATTATGCAAGCTGTAAAAACATACATCAAAAGTTTTAATATCACACATTTTACTAAAAAAACTCCAGTACCCAATAATTCCAGCAAACACAATACCTTTTATAAAGTCGATAAAAGATAGCAGAGAATTTTACATGATTCTTAATAAAGACAAAGATTAACCTACAATACAACAAAAGTGGGAAGTTGCATATAATATAAAAAAGGAAGCTTAGAAGAGCATATATGATGCTCCTTTTCAGTTATTTATAAGCACAAAATTTAAAAGGGTTCCCATACAGAATAAATCATTAGGTTTTACCAACAAGAAAATACTTACACAATATAAAATACATACAAAGCCCCATATGTATTTTTTGTTGCAAAGAAGAATCTATAAGTCACATGCTTTGGTCTTGTCAGGTTCAATCAGCTGGTTAAATAGTAAAAAAAACATTTTTTCTGACATTTGTCGAAGAACATTTTATTTTTGATATAGGAAATAATACCTTTCTTCAGACTTAACAAGTAATTATGACAGTAAAATATTACTTATGTATGCAGCAAAGAGTCTACATCAGCAACTGTCATTCATTGCCTTGAAGAATAAATTGAAGTACTTTTATACATTAGAAAAATATGACTGCAATTTAAAATAACCAGTTAGATTAGTTTGAAAGGAATAGTATAAATATGAAGTTCTGTTAGAAGCATTACATTGAGTTTGTATATTGCTTCAGACATGTTAATCTAAATTATAAATAGACTGTAAAAATTCTAGTTATAGCCAGTGCATTTATTAGAATCATTATTTTTTGTAAAGAGGGAGGTGGGCATTCAATGTTTGAGAACTTTCAAGTTTTCCTACCGATGACCACCATATTGATATTGAAAAAGGAAGTATAGACTAGCATTATAAAAGATGTGTTAGTCTCTCTAGGAGAATCATAGTACATGTACATTGCAGAGGCTTAGAAATCCCTTGTTCTTTATTTGGACCAAGAGAGAAACGGGACTTGTTTGTTATATTATTATTAAAGTAAATTTAGAAACTAACTGCACGAGTAAGTAGCAATATTTTTTTCTAAATAGACTATTGGACATTTATTAGAGGCTAGTATTTCAGCAAAAAAAAAAAAAAAAAAAAAAAAAAATGTAAAAAAAAAAAAAAAAAAAATTAAAAAAAAAAAAAAAAAAAAAAAGATCAATTTTCAGGCCCAGATTGTGGGGATGAGAGTTTATTAGACCATGGTCATTCATTAGAATTTTTACAGTACATATTCTTTATCAGAATACTGCAATTCTTTGAAAGAGAGGATATCTGGCGCATCCACTTTTTCTTATTTGTTCAGTTATATGATGGTTAGACGTTCAGTCTCCCATACTTAAAGTAAATTAGTATGAAAATAAATGAGATAGAGCAAGTACAATTGAGTCATCCCGACTTTGCTCTAGGTATTGGGACATCTATTATCATGCTTAACTTGGAATTACAAGAGGTCCAGTTTCCTACAAGGTGGTATGATTTCGAATTTACTGGAGGGGTGACAATTGGTGTGGGCTCTGATCCATTTTACAATATCTGATCTGGATCTACTCTGTTTGTTCAGGGCTGTATGTCTCAGTGCTTGGGGTAAATAAGATAACCAACTAACCACAATACATTTACTATATCTTGCTTATGATAGTAATGTATTCTACATGTTTTGTAAGATATTTAGAGGGATGGACCTCTCTGACCCTCTATTGACCATTGGAGGGGGAGAATAAATGGGTTACCATTAGGTAATTGAAAAAAAAAAATAAAAATAAAAATATCAATGGATTTTCACCAAACTTGGTATGTGCATTGTGGAGATCTGGTTTGGGATTGCTAATGGACAAATTTCGTCATTTTTTTACAAAGTTATCTTCCTGCCACACGATAGTGGTGGGGTATTATCATTTCATGGTTTTATTTTTTATATAATATATTTTCAGCCATTCTTTGATAGATCCAGATGTAGCATCATACCACAAGGTAATTTGATGTGGTTTTTATTTATTGTTTAACTTTTAATATTGAGTATGTTGAATTGCAGAGCTCTAGATAAGAAAGGGTATCAGGAAAGTATTTTTCTTTCTGTAAGAAAACATGTTACTCAGTAGAGGCAGGCTTCATCAACAAGGTGTTTCTTAAGAGTACCCATAATATACAGTTTCATTGAAAAATAAGACAAATATCAGCAATTTTTGGTAGGAGAAATACATCTGGAGCTATTGTAATATGCCTTGATCAGCAAAACAGACCATATCTGACAGTATCAAGAGCTTCAATCAAAACCAAAAGAAATGTTTTAGGTACAGTCGAACCTCGTTATCTCGAACTCGCTTATTTCGAATTACCGCTTATCTCGAAGCGAAAATCTGGTCCCTGCTTTAACATGGAACTATGACAACAGGTAACAAAATAATGTGGAAAAGAGGAGAAATTGCTCCTCAGGAGCAATTTCTCCTCTTTTCCACATTATTTTATATATATATTTCTAACTTCAGGAGTCAAATTACATATTCATTTGTTAAATGTGGTTGTTCAATTTATTGTTTTCCTCACTTTCTCAACTCTGATATGTCGAAGTACGGATATCTCGAACTGTTTCAGTGAGTCCCTTGGAATTCGAGATAACGGGAGTCGACTGTATTTAAAATTAGCAGGCACACCTGTAAGGGAGCTCAGTCTGCCTTCTGTTGCAAAAGGGAAAGAATTTCTGCATTAGGAGAAATTCTTTCCCTTTTGTAAAAGAAGGCAGATGGAAACAATTTCCATTAAGAAAAGCCTCCTTTGAGAAGACGGGGTATCAGGAAAGTATTTTTCTTATTTCTCCATGAAAACACTTGTTGTGGGTCCTGGTTAGACGCACCTCAATGAGGCACCTCTGATGAGTTCCAATAGCGCACATTTTCATAGAGAAATAAGGAAAATATCAACAAGGGAGATAAGTCTCCTTTCACATAGGTGGCTACTCTGAAGGAAAAGAATTTGCTCTTGGAGCAAATTGTTTTCCATTAAAAGTAGCCTCTTTTCATAGATAAGAGAGATTATCAGGAAAACAGTTTTCTTATGTCTGCATAAAAACATATGCTGTGGGTACCCATTAGAACAAGGGCAACATCCTACGTCATCATAATAGTGATATGCACATAGCTGGGACTGCATCATTGGTTCATATTTATCCATTTTAGTACTATCTTTCGCCAAAAATGCAGTCTTTATACATATTCTGATTATTGTGGTTTGTTTGACCAACTATCTTTAAACTCTAAGTGTTACCAAATATAAGCATAGATTGTTGAATTGTCTGAATATCCATTGCTTTTTAGAAGCCCGATTTGTTGAAAGACAGACAGTCTATATAATAATGAATTTGGTACCCTAAATGAATATTCTAAACTTCATAAAATCATAGTGTGTTTAACATGGATATTGAAAAACTAGTTACTTGCAAAAGTAAGCACCGGTATCCTCATCATCATTATGATGTACATTGTAGGTGATGAGTTGTTGCAGGCAGTAATTACCATGAATATTTCAGACACTTTAATTCCCTCAAACTTGAACAGATCCATTTGATTTCCCTGCGACATGTCTAAAAGTAGTGGATGAATGCCAAACAATGTAGACCTAGATCAAACTGCTTCTTTTGCAGCAGTTTGATCTTGATCTATGCCATTTTCAAGGGCATATCTCTCCAAATAGTTCTGATCAGTGTACAGGCAACTTTAATGTCAAACTCCAAGGGGCCAGAATTTTGGTTTGAGATAACAGGAGTTGAAATATAGTGAACATATACTGAGGACCCTCGTTATAACAAAAGTAGTTGTCCCTCAAGATTTTGCTGTTAAAAAGTCTGTCGCTATATAGAATTCCAACATGTATCCATATTATAAATCATAAAAATCCTTTTTCCCATTATTTACTCCAAGAAACATATGCTGTAGACATTTGTTAGAATCACCTTAACGAGGCAATTCTAACAAATATCCACAACATATGTTTCTTGGAGTATTAAATACAACATTCCTGAATATCTCTAATTGTCTACATCATCTTGAGCTAAGGTATCGAGCCATTCTAACTGTCATTGTGACAGATTTTGTCATTATATCGAGGGATGGTTGGGTGTGGTGAAGATATTAGGTATCTTGCATCACTGGGGCATCCAACTGATATTGGCTTCTAGTTGGGTAAGGCCTGCTATCCTTGTAGCAGGTAAAGGTAGAGGGGGAATGTTTTTATTTCTTCTGTTTCTTTACTTCCATTCCTGTTCCTCTTTCTTCCCTGTCCCTCTCTTTCATCTCCTCTACTATCTCTTCAATCTCTTTTCTCCCTTTCTCTGGGAGACGACACAAAATGACCCACAAGGATTGACATGTCGTTAAACCCAAACACAATCAAAAAGTCATTTTATCGAATGTCAGTATAAAGAGGGTTGACTGTTACAGACTAAACCAGTATTGTCTTTTTGTTTAATATAGGGATCAAACATGGTTTTTCATTGCATGCATTTACATTCGCCACGTCCTGTTGGTGGTGTTGAAAACAGAGGCCGAAGGCCGTGGTTTTCAACACCTCCCAAGGGACCTGGCGAATGTTACTGCATTGAAAACCATGTTCTATTGCTATTATTGCATAAAAACTGAAAACATTTGCTACATTTCACGTTATTTCTTGCACTATTTTGTTTCGCCTTTTCACCGATGCCTTGCGAACGTTATTTCCACTGACTATGCTCGTTCTAGGGCCGGGCAGTACACATCTCGTAATGGCAGCAAATCTGTGGCCCTGGTACGATCATATTGAAAGTTGCATAGCCATTCATTAACAGCGCATGAATTGTCTTGTTAATACACAGCTTTTTGCCGGTTAATGCACGGCTGTTAATAATGTGCGACACTGCTTTTTATGCAATAATTTGAATTAAGCAGTAGTTTGAGTTATCAGTTTGAGATAATGAGAGTAAATTATAGTTTATTCAGGATGAAATACATGATAGTACAAGTCTGCATATATGTGTGTCACTCAGTTTCTTTTCTTTTAGCCGTTAGTGTCTTTCCTTCAAGTTTCAATATCCAGTCGTATATCAGGGAGAAGCACCAAAGCCTTTGCTGTGATGATGAAACAAATCTTTTTGTGATTGCTGCAGGGATCAGACCTGTGAAAAACCCTTTATTTCTTGTAGATGCATTTTCAGGTAAAGCATACTTGCAGTTATTTTTAAAAGGAATGGATATACTTCCAGGGGCAGCAACTTTATCAAAAGTGTTTTGCCTCCCTCTCAAAAGAGGCCTTCTCTTATAGGAAAGAATTTGCTCCCAGTGGACACAAATGAATTTGTCCCAGTGGGCACAAATTCTTTCCTTTTAGAGTAGACCCCTTTTTAGAAGGGTCGTGGTATGCAGGAAAGTATGCCAGATGTCACAAAAGTTGTCTTCCTTGGCAGGAGTGTAGATAAATCTTCCAAGTGTATCCCATCCCTTAAAGAGGAATGAATGCAATCTCAGGGGAGGCAACTGTGAAATGTGGTCTTTGTCTGCGTTTTGGAAAGGGGTTGTCTCTGAGAGGAAAGCAAATTATTTCCCTCTTATATGGCAGGAAATCTACCAAGTTTTTGCACTCTGTCTGGTATTCTGTCCATTTTTCTGTTTATATGTGTGAAATTTAGTCACATAAGTACAGTGTACAGTCAAACCTGTCTTAACCCTTGTCCTGCTGAATAAATTAAGATGCCACGCCCTCTTCTAATTTTAGGCCAATCAGATAACTTGATCTGGATTGTTGCTATAAATTTGCAAACAGTGCAGATCCAGATCAGTTGGCTTCTTCAGGATCTACACTGTTTGCAAAAGCAGGACATATCCGGGTTCAGCAGGACTAAGGCAGCTTGTATTAAGCAGTGATCTTAAGAGTCATATTTTCTGATCCCTTCAAAGGCAAATAAGTGAAATTTTACCAGTGTCAACCAGACACCATCGTGATAAGACTGAAAGATTGTTGAAAGTAATATAAAATCCATAAAACAAAATTACCTGTATTAAGCAAGCACCTGTCTTAACCAACCACTATTTTGCTTAACAAAGGTTTCCCTTCTGCTGATTCAAGAAGGGCAATTGTCAGTTTCTGGTGAAAGAATATGCACAGGCACTGGTTAACCGCTTAGAGGACTAAAATGGCCATACTCGACATGACTGCAGTGGGTTGGCTGGGCCATTAAACCTCAGCACAAACAAACATGTAGCTCTCTGCTCATTACAGCAACTGTCCTTCCATGTGAGATGTTGTCCAGTGCTTATCTCCTGTACTATATGGCAGCATCAAGTGCATTCAAACATCATAAATGCACAGATTCAGATCATCCAGCTCATACATCCAGGCCTTTGTCCTCCATTCATACATTCTGTAGTATTCAATGATTCTGTTAGTGAACAGTGAAGATCCTGATCAGACTATGTATTGTCTCAGTCTGATGTGAGCCTTTGCTCTCAACATAATGCCCAAAGAATATTTTCACACTGCACATCCCATATGGTCTGTGCTTACTAAACTTAATGTTTGGGTACATCTAATGAAGACAATGTGCTATGTACAAAAAGTAGATTACTTTAACCTATATTTCAGAAAACATTCCTTGTGTATAAGAATGAGCCATGCGATGAGAAGGATGATCTTAAGCCCTTCTCTTGCTGAACACGACATGCCCTGTCTTAGCAAACAGTGTAGATCCAGATCAGTTGGCTTCTGAAGAAGCCAACTGATCTGGATCTGCACTGTTTGTCATTAAATAGGCGAATTTCTATCAAAAACCCGGATCAAGGAATCTGATTGGCTGGAAATTAGAAGTGGGCACGGCATCTTAATTTATTCAGGAAGGCAAAGGTTAGGGAATATGTGGACAGGTCCATAAAAGCCTGTTAATCCGTGCAGCCAGGTCTGTGTCTTCACTGACTACTTATAGAATCATTGCTTCTGTAGACTAAATCAATGAACAGCAGACCCTGATAAGATTACACCATATGTACCTGGCCAGACAGATGTTTTTCATTTATAACCCAGTGGTCACAACAAATACACTATGGCCTTGGCCCATCTGACCAAGACAAAGAGATTGCCTGGCGAGACTTGCAGATGGAAGAGCATAGTGCCAGGTAAGGTGCTTTTCTCAACCAAAAAAGGACTGATACATTTGTATTTTTCTTATTTCTCAGCAAAAAACAACTTTGTGATACTCATTAGAAGCTCTTTGCTGAGGCGCTTCTAATGAGTACCCACAACATATATTTTCATGGAGAAATAATAAAAAATATTATTTGGATACACTCACTGATCTAAAGGTTTGGAAGAGCAAACAAATCCAAAACATTTTTTTTATTTCAGAATGGCAGAAGCGTTGTAGTACCAGATTTAGAAGTTTTCTTGTGATAATAGGACCAGTTGTAAGTATACTGTATTCCAGTTTAAGGTGTAGCATAAAAGGTAAAAAGGTGCAGCTAATGTGTGAATCGAAGCATTTTGATCTTGGAATGTCATCAGCAGCTCTTAACATTTAAGCTGTTTACAAATAAAACTGAAATACACCTCAACCCCATTATAACACGGAAGACGGGTCCAAGCACTGGACTGTGTTACTTAAACGAACCATGCTATAACAAGGATGATCAAAGCTGGCATCTGCTAAGGGTAAATTTGTTTGTTTATACATGAAATAAGTAACTTTATGCTTTAAGTGTGCATACCCATGTTTGATTCCGCTTTGTTATGTGTGTATAGTTAGAAAAGTTTCTACACTATGGTGTCATCAATAAATATGTAAAAAGAAAGAAAAATGAATGTTTTGTTGTTTGTGTTGAGGTTTTATGGCCCAGTCAACCCAATGGGGTCATGTCGAGCGCGGTCAGTTTACCTAGCCACACGTTTACTGGGCAGGCTTAGTCCTCTAAGCGGTTAACCAGTATTGTGCACATTCTTTCGCCAGAAACTGACAACTGCCCTTCTTGAATCAGCGGAAGGGAGAGAAAGACCGTAGAAAATATTTCATGATCAATCTCCACGAAAGAATGTTACCGACCTCGGCGGGGGTTGAACCAGCGACCTCCTGGTCTCCAGTTGGACGGCGCATCCAACTGAGCCACCGAGGCCGGCCAACGTTTTGTTTTTATTCAACCTCCTTAATGGTAGGGTTTTCCTAGATAACTATTTATAGACAACTGGTTCCCATCTTGTGTGTAAGTGCAAAGATGGCGGGAAACAAAAGAGACCGAACAAAACGATTTTTATGGACCTAATCAAGTCTAAATAAAAAGGCATGCAACACGGGCAGTTTTGCAGTTTTCGATGTTTGAAGATCTGACCAGACTGCTTAAATTTTAAGCACTGACCAATCTTTGTCTAGCGCAAGTGGTGCATTACTTATTTTTACTTTGAAATCTCCCTTGAATTATACTATGATGTTACGGCAGTCAGAAAAAAAGCAAACAATAAGACCCAGATGTTGTATGCGACCCATGTTGTATGCGACGTCTGATCAGGACCAGAATCAGAATCAGACCTACACAGTTTGAATTACTTCATCAGCTCTGAGACCAACAAACCGCAAACAGTGTTGAACAAAAAAAAAAAAAAAAAAAGTAGGAGAAGAAAACGTGCGTTCAAGTGGTGCATTCTTTAATCACTCCAGTTGGGATTAAAGCACCTTTGATCTCTTGGATATGCCGACTGTAACAGGTGTTTTTCAGTCACAGTGTATTCACACGTATCATGCAAACAGATTAATTATCAGACTACCATCACTGATGATTCTCATTAATCGCTTGTTTACTGCAAAAAGGACAATGAAGTATTGATTTTCTGACAATGTTTGGATAGTGATGTAATTTATTTGTGTTTGCTGAAGTTGCCGTTATTCATCTGAACTCTCCAATATACATGAAAATGACCGTTTAGAGCAGTGTTGTATGCTATAACAAACTGTGTTCTAATGGGGTTGAGGTGTACATACATTTTCACATTGTATTCTAAAAATATCTTCACTATTTAAAATATCTACAGTATGTGTGGTGAAATGCCACATATTTATATAGAGTAACACACAGGAAAATTATCACTGGAAATGAGATCAACAATTTTGAGTCTGAAAATCACATCTGGTATTTTTTTCACAGGCTGCTTTTTGTAATATATAATTTATAAATAAAGTTTAATAAGTCATCTTCGAAGACGTACTCCTCACTCTATAAAGCTGATTGTGTTGAAGTCCACTCTGTGTTTTTGTACATTGTCAATTCCACCATGGGAGATACTAAAAAGTTTATAGCAGATCTTACAATAAACATGCTGCTTTCCTCGGTTGATGTGGCTGACCTAGTTAAATATCCGCCTATATTCGGAGCCGTAACTGCTGTCACTAATGCATCTTAAACATTTTTTTGTTTGTTTTTGCTGGGCTGACCCCTGGAGAAGCAGCTCTTTTTGCCATTTTGATGTGTGTAATCTCAAAGACACTTTGTTTGATTTACCTGGCAAACTCCAGTATCAAAATCAGGCATCTTTATTTTCCAAAATAAAACCTGGTATTGTCTAAAAAACCGGGATCAGATGGGAATTTTTAAAAAAAAATTTTTTGTATTTATTTATTTATTAAAACATTTTTGTAGTGTTATTGGAGATGATTTTTCATTAGTGTAAGGTTTTTTCGTTACACTTAACATGTCTGCATGGTTGCAAATGGAGGTGTCATTCAAAAAGCGAATACAAAATGGCAAACTGGGTAGATCCTGATGAGACTGCTCATTACAAGCTGTATCATCCGAATCTACACTGTTAGCAGAGGTATATGTTTTCATCTGCAGGGTTGAAAGTGTTAAAGACCATTTTCTAGCATTGTGCATTATAAAGCTATAAAAAGAATAAGAATGCTTTCCCAGTTTATATCAGTTTGTTCTCAGTAAAAATTTTGTATATTAGGAAAGTTATATAGTGTCTACAGTAAATTGCTCACATTACATGGAATGTATTAGTTTTGTAAACTTTTCAACTGTATTTCAATATTTTAGATTGATGAAGTGTACTTCACACAGTTCAAGCAGGAAATAGAGAAGTATGTCACAAAATATTTTTATTTGTAACATTAAACACTCTCTAGGCATTATGAGCAGATAATACAGCAGTGGTATTTTTCATAAAGAATAAGGATTGGCTTTTCATTCAGATTTTCTCCAGAGGAGACAATATAAGACAATATGAAATAAATGACAAGCCTTATTTGTGAAAAATAAAGCTTGACATATCATTCAGATTGTCTCTAAAGGAGACTATTTGAATGAAATAACAAGCCTTATTTTTCTGTGAAAAAATAAAATAAAATAATTCAGAATGGCAAACGTTGCTTTTTAAATTCAGCAGTTAAAATATTGTATACACTAGGATATAATGAGCAATATTGTCATCATCAAAACAGTCTGGTCAGGTCTTGGATAATACCAACTGTGCCATGCAGAAACATGTCGTCAGGCATATGCAGACAGTGAAAACCCAGATTAGCTTCTGCATCTGCACAGTCTGACCAGGGCCTTTACTGTCTGCTTACAGAATCATTGGATACTATAGAATGTACATGTATGAATGGAGAGTAAAGGCTTGAGCCCAGTTGTCCAAAGCTACTGATGTCATTACTTGATCATTAAATATGGCATATATGCTTATGTTTTTGCTGAAAAAATGTGATTAGCTATTCATTTTTTCAGCAAAAATATCTGTGAATTAGATATTCTAATTACTAGAACAATTAACATTTTGACCACTAACGAGCTCGTTAAGCTAAGGATGCTTTGAACAACTGGGCCCTGGATGATACTTTGCACATGAGTGGGATAATCTTAATCTGCACTTTATTTTACATGTTCAAAGGCACCTTTTTGCTTGATGTGGCCCATATGCCATCATGCTGAATAAATTAAGATGCCATGCCCACTTCTAATTGTCAGCCCATCAGATTACTTGATCTAGATTTTTGATATATATTCACATAATTAATGGCAAACAGTGCAGATCCAGATCAGTTGGCTTCAGAAGCAAAGGCAGGGTATATCCGGGCTCAGCAGGGCTAGGGTTAAAATAACAAAAATCTGCATACAGTGGCAG
This sequence comes from Anodontia alba, assembly GCA_964016985.1. Taxonomy (NCBI): domain Eukaryota; kingdom Metazoa; phylum Mollusca; class Bivalvia; order Lucinida; family Lucinidae; genus Anodontia; species Anodontia alba. The sequence goes on from OZ024830.1 coordinate 14,147,931, forward strand.
CTCCTTATAACAGCCATCTTTAGGAAGTTACAAAGCTGGCTATTGTAAAGAGAATGCTGTTTTAGAGAGGTTATTTGTATAGTAAAACAACAGTTGTCTAGGAAATCAGATAAGGGGATATTATAGTGAGGTGGCTGTTATTGAGAGGTAATTGTTGTGGAGTTTCCATTTTATTTTATACTTTGCAGTGAAATCAGTGCATATCTAAACTAGATAAAAGTGGTAATTTTTACAAGTGAAAGAATATGATATTTTCACAAGTGAAAAATAACAAGTTGATGTCATTTTCATTGCCAGACTACGTTATTTTGTTCATTTACATTCCTGTACAGATTTACCTCCTTTACAACATTGTGTTGACCATGTGTCTTGGTTTATGGCCATAAATAAATCAAATCTCTTGGAACTATTTCTTTGGTTTTGTCATCCACTCATGGTATGTGAAGTAGTGATTGAGCTCAAGATGGCAATCACAAACAAGGCCCAGTTGTTCAAAGCATCGTTAGCTTAACAAGGTCATTAAGGGTCATTTCGTTAACTGTTTTATCAGATTCAATATACAATATTCTGATATTTTTTGCTAAAAAAATGTGAGTAGCTTTTGCACTGCAAAAGCTACTCACATTTTTTCAGCAAAAAATTTCAACATATTTGCGTATCACTCGATGTAAATTTTAACGAATCGTTAACTAACGACATTGTTAGCTTTGAACAACTGGGCCCAGCTGATTAGCTGTATGATCAACTACTGATAAAGTAAAAATAAAAAGAAAATTTACTTTTTTGGGTAGATACTAAAAATATTTCATCTTGGTGTTGAAAACATAAGAATTTTCACTCATGCCTCACACTCGTGAAATGTCTGATATTTTCAACACACAATGAAATATTTGTGGTAACAAGAAAGTAAATATCTAAACATGTGTATGTAGATGCATGTACTCTTATTTCCAATGACATAGAGTTTTCATGAAATATTCTGATAAAATGCATGGTTTTTTAATTATCATAGTGCTGTTTGTAGATTAAAATCCTTGTGATGTTTTCAGTCTGCATTAGTGTAGATTTACAAATACATGTACTATAAACAGAGCTTTTATTTGTTGTCAATGAAACAGCTGCTGATATGGCTTTAATTAACATTTTCATTGTATTCACACACATGCTCAAACATGATATACATTTTCATTGACATTCTGCTGAAACAGCTGACTATAAATTAACCTTTACCTTTACCACTTTCTCGGATAATTCAACAGATGACAACTTGATGACCTGGTTTTTTTTTGTTCTTTTCCCCAAAAACAGGATTTGACCTTTTATACAAATTGTCTCCATTGTTGGAGACAATTTGCATCAAATGTCAAATCCTGTTTTTGTGTAAAAATAAGAAAAATATTTCAAAATGTTGTCTGCTGAAATTTTTACCCAGAGTGTTGAGCATTAATTTGTACTATAGATTATTAGTAAAAAAAACAACAACAAATTAATCCATATGTAAATTAAGGTGACTTGTTACACTTGAAGCAATTGCCACCAGTTTTCAGAGGGAGACAACTTTTATAATTAATAATTTGCTTCCTTGGTATTTGAATCTATTCAGAAATGGGATCTTCTCTTATAATAAAAACTTTGCTCTATTTGGGAGTAAATTCTTTCCTTTCAGAGTAGCCCCCACCTCGCCAGTGTGAACGGAGTGGAGTGTTTCTATGTCAGAGTTATTTCCCATGACACATTTATTCCCCTAAATAAAGCTGATACTGATGTTAAATGAAAAAAATAGAGATTTTATGTTATTGCATGGAGCTGACACTATCTAGGGTCAGAGGAATGCAGTGACAGTCCATGATAGAAATAAGACACAACATCAGAAAATGCCTTTTCAGATGTGTCTCATTGAAGATTCAGATCAGCATGTTCAATTGTGCAGTGATCAGAATCTCACTTGGCACATTTTTTATAGTCAAGGATGCAATGTTTCTTATGTAGACAATGAAAACTCTGATCAGACTGTACAAAGGCACTGTCTGATACTGTACAAAGGCACAGCCAGATACTGTACAAAGGCACAGTCTGATACTGTACAAAGGCACATTCTGATACTGTACAAAGGCACATTCTGATACTGTACAAGGGCACAGCCTGATACTGTACAAAGGCACAGTCTGATACTGTACAGAGGCACATTCTGATACTGTACAAAGGCACAGTCTGATACTGTACAAAGGCACATTCTGATACTGTACAAAGGCACAGACTGATCAGTTTTCGTTGGACGCACCATGTCAGATACATGTATGTATGTTTTCTCATGTTGCGCCTCAAATATAGTCATCAAATACAGATAGATACGAGGGTCCTGCAAAAAGTTTTGTCACTGGGTTCGGATTACTTCAGTGCTAAGTTTTATCAAACATATTTTTATTACAAACCTTCAAAGTATTCCCCCTTTACTCAAACACATTTTTGTAACCTTTTTCCCCAGTTGCGAAAAGCAGATAAATAGTCTTCTTTTGGTATCTGTTGGAGACACTGATAAACAGCGCTGCCAAGAGAACTTCTAGACGTATACTTATTTCCAGAAAGCATTTTCTTAAGCCTTGGAAATAAAAAGAAGTCACAGGGACTCAGGTCAGGTGAATAAGGTGGATGGTTTAAAACTTTCACCTTTTCAGATGCAAAAAAAAGACTTAACAACCTCACACTTATGAGAGGAGGTGTTGTCATGTAAAATGTGGACTTCTGACGATCCTTTGCTTGGTCGTTTCTTATTGTAAAACTCTTTCACTTTCTTCAGTACAGAATTCTTGTAGAATCGACCAGTGACTGTATGACCAGAGGGACAAGGCACTTGATCAACTGGCCCACTTGAAGTAAAGAAAATTGCGTACAACATCTTTTTCGAACTTATGGTCTTCTTGGCAATACATGGGCATTTTTTATCTTTTTGCTTCCATTGCTTATTATCAGCCCTTCTTTGTGGCTCAAAGATGTGCACCCAGGTTTCATCACCTGTTAGCAAGTTAGAAATAACTCGGCTGTTACAGTCTTTGTATGTTTTCAAAAGTTCCAGGCACATTTAAGGCATTGTGTCTTTTGCTCCTCCGTGAGCAAATAAGGTACCCACCTAGCGCAAACCTTTCTCAGGTCCAATCGCTTTTTCAGAATTGTTTGCACACTGCATTCTGATATGCCAGTACAACTAGCTATATCTTTGACAGACAATCGCGCATCCTGTTCGACCACCATCTTTACAGCAGCGATGTAAGCCTTGGTAACAGAGGTTTTATGCCTTCCAGGACGGGTAACATCTTCAACAGAAAATTTCCCAGCTTTAAAAGCTTTAACCCACCTAAAAACTGTGCGCATTGAAATGGTCTGAGGTCCATATATACAGTGGAACCTCGATAATTCAAAGTCCAAGGGACCAAACTGTTTTGTTTGAATTATTGAGACTTTGAATAATTGAGGGTTAAAATGCATACATGTATTTCATTTGGGACTTCAAAATGATTTTGAACTATTGAGAATTTTGAATTATTGGAGTTTGAATTATCGAGGTTCCACTGTACCACACAATTCATTAAATATCTGCTTTGAATCTATATTAAGCCTAATGTGGCATTCAATATAGCTACGAATTTCAGTCTTCTGGTCCATGTTCCAATGTAATAAATAAATTGGTCAGTGTATATGACTGCATCTATTTCAATTTGAAATAACTCGGTCAGTTGGAAAGCAATTTGCACGAAATAAACGGATATCATTATCTATTCAACACACCATTCAAGTGCAGTGAAGCATTTTAAAATATACCTGGGATAAAACTAAGGAAGCCTGTTAGTGACAGAACTTTTTGCACGACCCTCTTATATGACATTTCTGTTATTTGCAGACATCGAGAAATTGTATATATACCAGGGTTGGCTATAAAAGATTGTCATGCTGCAATAGGAACTAGCTTTTGTTTGGTGAACTCTTCCGAGAGTGAAGGAATGGCTAGTGCAATTTTAGAGGTATAGTACAAAAGCTTGAATTTATCTTCCTGTGTTTTAACCCTTCATGATGAATAAATTAAGATGCCAGCAGATGTATTGTCAGCCATTGAGATTACTTGATCCAGATTGTTGATACAAATTCACATACAGTTGAACCTCAATAGCTCAAATACTGATGGCTCATTTACCATGGCCAGTTGGAACTCATTTTCAGTTCCTACAGAATTCTCCCAACAGCTCAAGAAAATAAATATTTAGAGAAAGTTTCTTATTCTGTCATAAAATTGTATGCTGTGTGTACTCATTAGAATTGCCTCACTGAGGTGATTCTAATGAGTAGGTTGAACATAAATTTTTTACATAGAAAATTGAAATGATTTGCCAAAATTATCGCTATTTGCTTCCTGACCTGACTGCATGAGAAACCCTCAGTGGCTCGAACTACCCATATCTCAAACAAATTTCCATGGTCCCAATCATGTTTCAGCCATTGAAGTTTGGCTGTACTAAATGACAAATAGTGTAGAAGAAGCCAACTGATCTGGATCTACACTGTTTGCAATGGCAGGGCATATCCCGGTTCAGCAGGGCCAGGGTTAAGGTGAATGAATTATACTTCTAGGGGAGGCATCTGTCAAGTTCTTTTTTCAGAGTGTTGGCCCTGCTGCCATTGGCTTTAGGCAGACAGGTTCTTGCCAAGTTTTAAGCAAGTTCAGGGGTTGGAGTCATTTTCTCGTCTATCCCTTTCTTCTTTTGTTTTTTCGTCCCTCTGGGATACAGCTTGATGACTGAAATATTGTTTAACTTTCCATTAAACCTCATTAACAATAACAATAAGCCATGTGGCTTTGAGGGGAGGTTGGGTATCTTACATCACCGGGGCATCCAACTGATATTGGCTTACCATTAGGCAAGGCCTGCTATCCTTGCAGCAGGTAAGGGTAGAGGAGGAATGTTTTTATTTCTGCCTGTTTCTTCACTTTCATTCATTTTCCTTTCTCCCCTGTCCCTCTCTTTCATCTCTACTACTATTTCTTCTATCTCTCTTCTCCCTTTCTCTGGGAAAGTACACAAAATGACCCACAGGATTTGACATGTTGTTAAACCCCAACACAATCAAATTATCTGGGATAGGACACAAAATGACCCACAAGGGTTGACATGTCTTTAAGGGTCACTGATGAGGCCTAATTGGCCAAAACTAGCTAGTCTGGCCCAGAAGACTTTTACATTTCATCACAAAAACATGCCTATATTATTTTGTCCCCTTAAGCCCCACTTTTATATAGTAAAACTGGGGTTTACAGGAGTATACATTATTTTTCTTATTTCTGCTCAAAAACATAAATTGTGGGTACTTGTTAGAACCGCCTTGCCGAGGAGGTTCTAACAAGTACCCACAATCTATGTTTTGAGCAGAAATATGAAAAAATATCAGAATTTTTATCCGATAACTTTCAGTTTTAGGTGGTGAAATTTTCAGTACATTTGAATAGGCATGTTTTCATAATGTATTTTCGTTTTTTTGTGCGTTCATTGTTCACAGTTCCTTTATTTTATCTATTTAATCTATTTAACCTTAACCACTGTCTAGGCTAATTCAGCAGATGACAAGTTGGTGATATTTTTTTTATGTTTGCAAGAAAAAAGGCTTTGACATCCAATGGAGACAGTCTGCATGAAATGTCAAATCCTGTTTTCTGGGAAAATAAGACAAATATATCAAAATATTGTCTGCAGAAAATTTTACTTTAAGTGCTAAGCATTAATTGTTCATGTACAAATGTTTCAGGCAATGGCTCAAAATCGACCGGTTTTGGTTCGTCATAACCAAGGTAACTGCTCAATCGTCCAAGACAGAATAACAGGCCTTGTATACAAGACACCTGAGGTTAGTTCAGTAAAGTCCTAAGTATTTTAAAAACATTTCCCAAATTTACAGGAGGTAAGAAATACAGTAATTGTCCTAAACTTTGTACAGCATCTTTTCCAACAAAATGGAATGTGCAAGCAGTGCAGACCCAGATAAGACTGCTTCTGAAGAAGGTCAGCACGATAGCGCTTGATAAGATGGGTTTTTCAGTCCAGATGTATTGATATTATATCTTATTTCTCCAGGAAAACATGTTGTGGGTACTCATTAGAAGTGCCTGGCCAGGGCACTTCTAATGAGTACCCACAACATATGTTTATGTGGAGAAATAAGAAAAACATTTACCTGATACCCACTCTTATCTAGACCTTTGTCAACACCGTTCGCCATTCTCCCAAGTATTTTTTAAAACAAACACATAAAAAAAAACAAAATTTAAGGGAAAAAGTATGGAATAAAGTGTTTAAAATTTTAGGACAGTTATTGTATCACTTTAGATTGTAATGCATGTGACGGTAACCCTAGGCCAAAGTTTTGGCAGCATTTAGGACAGTATACTCCCTTGTATACTTCCAACCATATTGAACCAAATGTAATTCTTCATGGTTTATGGTTTGAGTATGAGGGTCAGTTGGAGAATATCCAAACTTTTCATGCTTCTGTCTCATTGTGCAGCTACCTACACATATTCTACATGAGCGAAAGCTATATTTTCTCACTTATAAACTGGTCAATTTGTTTTTAATGAGAAGTGTGTATACACAAAATTTTTAGCATTTTAACAAGGTAGGGGTTAAGGCTACTATGGACTCAAAGCTGGAGGAACAGAGATCTGTAATAAAATTCCTGCTTTTAGAGGATGTAAAACCTTGCCATATCGCAGAAACGTTTTTTAATTTGGGTTCACTGGACAAGTGTTAGGGACAAGCCTAGGCCAGAGAGGCACACTGAGGCAGTGACCCCTACAATGATGGTGAATGTTGAGGAATGACATTTGGGGAAGTAGCTTATCAGTTTAGCACCAGTAAAGCTGGTTCCCCACCTCTAAAGGAATTTAAGCTTTCACCATCTGCTGGCATGAAGATGACAAATGTGTATAGATGTAGGATAGGAATATTTTGAAAAAGAATAAAAAGATTTTTTTAAAGATATTTAACGGTTTTTGAGAGAGAGCAAAAAGTCTGGATATTTTCTGACCACCCCTCGTATTTTGCCTGCTCTCCTTTCTTAGGATTATATGCTTAAACCCATTTTAGTCTGGAGACCACCAAAGGGTATTTAGCAAACAGTGCAGACCCAGATCAGACACTGCAAAATCTAGCATCTGATCAGTGTCTCCACTTTTTGCAAATTATGTTTCCCTAAGAATATCTTATTCATATAGCCTGTTGTACTTAAAATTGAAATTGGACTCTTTCAATATATAGTGTGGGGGAGTTTATTCAATAAAATGGGTTGAATAGGAGCTTGAATGCAGTATTTGGGATTGTTGTGTCAGTAGGATGGTTTGTATCTCATTATTTGTCATTAGTATTTGAACAGACATCCCTGAGCAGACAGTGTAGATCCAGATCAGATTCATGTCTGATCAGAGTTTACAGTGTTTGTTTTTTTGTCTACCAGTTTAAGACACATCAGCAGGCAACTGGACTTATTCAAATTTTAGATCAACTGGTAGTAAATTGGACTTGTTCAAATTTTAGATATACAGGCTGTAAACTGGACTTGTTCAAAGTTTAGATTGACTGGCAGTAAACTGGACTTGTTCAAATTTAAGATCAAGAGGCAGTAAACTGGACTTGTTCAAGTTGGAGATCAAGAGACAGTCAACTGGACTTGTTCAAATTTAAGATCAAGAGGCAGTAAACTGAACTTGTTCAAATATTTGATCAATAGCTGTCAACTGGACTTGTTCAAATTTTAGATCAACAGGCAGTTAACTGGACTTGTTCAAATTTTAGATCAACATGCAGTAAACTAAACTTGTTCAAATTTTAGACCAACAGGTAGTCAACAGGACTTGTTTAAATATTATATCAACATGCAGTAAACTGGACTTGTTCAAATTTTAGACCAACAGGTAGATACCTATACTTGTTCAAATATTATATCAACAGGCTGTCAAATGGACTTGTTCAAATTTTAGACCAACAGGTAGATAACTGGACTTGTTCAAATGTTCAGCAGGCAGTAAACTGGACTTGTTCAAATCTTTGATCAACTGGCAGTAAACTGGACTTGTTTCAGATTTTAGGTCATGTATGAAAAGAAGTTCAGGTGTCCAAATTTTTACGTAAATATGGTATTCTGACAGGGACTTGGTTTTCATGTACATTTCTTTCAAGATTTGAGGTGGTTTGGATAAAAAGGAGGGATATCACAGAAAATGAAGGAAAGCTAAGCCATTCAGGGGTCTTAATAATTGCAAGTTCCAAAGCCATTTCTAAAAGTAGGATTCTGAATATTTAGTTATTGTAGAATGTGTTGGTGAACAGTGAAGACCCTGAAAGTCTATTAGGATGCCCCCACTGGTGTTTTGGTTGGAATTGAAGGGGCAATGGATATGTACTTAGGAACCTCTTGATAACATGGCTCATTATAGCAGCTAAATTTGATATAACATAGCTTAAAGATGGACCCCAAAAATGTTGTATCAAAACAAAGATGTATATATTGCAATGAAACCTGTGTTAAGCAAGCACCCAAGAGAAGGCCGAAACATGGTAGCTTAAGATAGGTGCTTGCTTAACCCTTGTCCTGCTGAACTTGGATATACCCTGCCTTTGCAAACAGTGTAGATCCAGATCATTTGGCTTCTGAAGAAGCCAACTGATCTGGATCTGCACTGTTTGCCATTAAGTATGTGAATTTATAGCAACAATCCGGATCAAGTAATCTGATTAGCTGAAAATTAGAAGTGGGCACGGCATCTTAATTTATTCAGCAGGACAAGGGTTAATATAGGTTAATTTACACTGATTTGACCTTTAAGGGATCTGAAAATATGACCTCTAAATAGAGGTAAATGCTGAGTACAGATTGCCCTTTAAGAAAGGTTTAACCTAAAAATCCATTTTTCTATATAATCTGTATATTTTTTTTGGATCAAGCAATAGAGGTTGTGGTGTATTTACATTGACAAATGTAGAATAATGCCTTGTTCAGCTGAATATCAAAAAAAAAAGAAAAAAAGAAAAACACTCATAAGTGATTGTTAAAAAGTTTGACTTCAGCAAACCTCTTCTTTGTTTGAAAGATTGTATATAATTTTTTGTATCCAAAAGACATATTGTTGCATCAGTATTTAAGTTAATATTTGTTTTTCTTTTGAAGGATTTCATTGAAAGAGCTGAAGAACTAATTGACAGTAAAATTTTATACAGAAGTCTTATTCAGAATGCAACAGAATATATCAGGAAAAATCATTCTCTGGAATCCGAAGAAAGTGCCTATTTAAAAGTGGTAGAGACAGTGAAAGGCGTTATTTAAGTAGATTTTAGTATTTTAAAGTAATATATCTCTGTTACTTATTTAAAGAGAAAGACAAAATTGATGATATCAGAAATGAAACATCTTTAAAGAGCACTGGTGTATTTTGATGCAAAATTAATCAAAATTGGATAATAATAAGGAAGTAATTGGGGTTTGAAAAGTTTGAAATAAGAATTCATGGTCATAAAGCCTTTTATTAAATATATTTGTGTATATGACTTACTTAGATATTTATTAATTTTGCATGAAAATAGCAGTTTTTTCTGTCAGAAAGACAATTATTTAATATTTTGAATTTTTAAAATCTCATTAAATATTGAAAATGGTAAGCTGTTAAGAACTGTTTTCAATTTTTAAATAGCATTAACCTTCTTAGTTATTTTCTGACTTTAATCAAATTTTTCAGCATTGTCTTTCCCTTTAAATAGCTTAGAGTATAGTTAATCATTTCAGAGAGATACCTTTATTTTTTAAAGATTTTTAAAATTTATGTACAGACATCACCCCTAGGGAGCTGGTTGATTTAAACAATCAAGGTGCTGTTCTACGGTAAATGTGCAAAACTTTCGAACGCATTATTCCATACTTGGACTGAAATTTGCTTTTTATGCAGTTATTTCTTAAAATACTAACCCTAAAAATCCGCCTATAAGATGATTTAAGACGGGGCTCTTTTTTACCCTTCCGAAGCAAGATTTTTTCTTTTACATTGTTACGACCGAGCACTCCTACCTTCGATTATCTGCCTTGGCAGATTACGCATAGCTTCTAAGTATATATTCAATCTCTGACAACTGCGTCAGGGAGTCGACTCTTTGGCTCAGTGGTTAGAGCATTGGATTTTTAATGGGGAGGACCGGGTTTGAATCCCACGATAGGCGGGAAATTTGTTCAGCTGTGCTTCATTACTTTGTTATGACTTTCCTGTTGTAAGATGGGGGCTCATCCGGGATATGAACCTTATACGCCAAAAATGGCTTCACGTCATCATAATGACTTGCTTGAAAAGGGGGAGTGTTATGACCAAGCACTCCTACCTTCAATTATCTGCCTTGGCAGATTACGCATAGCTTCTAAGTATATTCAATCTCTGACAACTGAGTCAGGGAGTCGACTCTTTGGCTCAGTGGTTAGAGCATTGGATTTTTAACAAGGAGGATCGGGTTCAAATCCCACAATAGGCGGGAAATTTTTTCAGCTATGCTTCATTCCTTTGTTATGACTTTCATGTCGTAAGAACATAAATATAAAATGGGCTTTAAAATATCGCTGAGCCCTTAGAGACATTCCATGCCACTCAAAAATTCCTAAAGTACGTCAAGATTAAGACATTGGAGATAATTAATCAGTTTTGCAAGTGAATTTGTCACAGATTGGCAATTAAAATGTTCAACACCACTTACCTGAATGCATAAACTTTATCCTTTTTCTCTTGTTTGCATATCCTGCAAATTACCTTCCTCCCTACAGGTACTGATAAGTTTTTTTCCAGCTCATGGTTATTATTGGTATTTTTATATATGGGAGACAACTCTAATGGCCTGAGAGGACACAGTTTACATCACCAACAAAAGTATCTTGCTGCTTATTTGATTGATCAAAACAGTGCCCGATGCATCCTAGCAATCAAATGAGGATCTACATAATTTGTAAAACTGATTCAGCAGAGCCAAAAATTAATAAAATTTCCAATATTTTTAAGGGTGGGCTGATCTGGATCTCTGTATTTCGCACAGGCAATAAAGTACAATTTTCTTTTTGTCGCTATGCCATCCGTATTGTTGATCTTTTACGCAAAGGTTAAGGAAACCGGTTTCAAAACCTGGAATTAACTTACTTCCATAGATGCATCGAAGCAACTTACATCAAAGTACTGAAATAGACTTTTCTGTCTGATTACCTATCCAAAAGGATTGACCATCCTGGAAAATTGTTGTGCAGGTGGTCATTAAATGCTTAAACCAAAAACGATACCTTATCTGTTATGAAAATAGCTAAAAATAGGGCAGGGCATTGCATCAGCTTATTCTGATTAGTACCTACACAGTTTGCTTCACACGTTTTGCAAGGTCTAGAAACAGCACACAGTTACAAACATTTTTATGCACAGGCTGGTCTAGGTCATTGTATCTTGCCCAAGTAGTAATTTACCATTTTGCGGGTCACAAATCTACTTGTTAGTTATTTGCTTGCCGTCATATTGACACGCTTACCATAACCGTTCTGATAAGTATAAAAAGTACCTTATCACAGCTGCAAAAATTGCAGATCCAGATTAGCTGCACATCTGTGGAGTCCGCTAAGGATCTGTTTTATTTATTGTACAGACGTTTTGAGGCCGGACATTCTTTATATACAATATGAGCATTTTTTTTTTTCTGAATAGCCTGCACTGCCGATTGGGTCGCAAGTAATTTGTATGAACAAAATAAGATCCATGTTTTTTTCAACACACACTTCAAATTTCTAATAATACCAATTAATTTCAAAGGGATTATAAAAGTGGCTGATTCTTTTATTGCCTTAATCGTTTGTTCACATATCAATCATGTGGCCACTTGGTGAATATGCCCAGGCGAGTATTTTGTGAAACTGATATAGTTAAAACTATTTCTTTCATCTTATTTTCATACCTGTTTTACCTAATTGATCGATCCGAAAAGTCTGTATAATTATTATCGGTGCCCAGTGTTAGGAAAAAAATGTCTTTTCAATACATAATTATGTTTTAGTGTTGAAGTTTTGGGAAGGATAAAACATTCTAGAACTACAATTTAACTTCCTTTTGGGATTTTAAGGAGTCTGGAATAATAAATCTCTATCAAGAGAACAGAGGAAGTTTAGAAGGTAAATGTCATTAAAGCTTTCTACAGGTATTGATGATAGGCATTTTCCCTGACCACATGACGTCATTGGAATTTGCTGGAAATACAGATATGGCCAAAGACCTTGTTTATTAGACCGGTCTAAATTTTCTGTGTTATTTTTGCATAAAAAATCTCCGTCTTATAACCAAATTTTTTACAGTAGTGGAATGGCAAACAGTATTGACACTGATCAGACTACTTCTGAAGGAGCAGTCTGATCTGGGTTTGCATTGTTTGACTATGCCATTTTGTCAGGAAGTTTAGTGTTTGACATTTTAGGACATTTACTGTAATCTTCACCAAAGTGTCGCAGGCCTCAGTGGCTCATTTGGATGCGCATCTGACTAGAGACCAGAAGGTCACGGGTTCAACCCCCACCGAGGTTGGCAATATTCTTTTGTGGAGATTGATCATAAAATATTTTCTGCAGTCATTCTCTCCCTTCCGCTGTTTCAAGAAGGGCAGTTGTCAGTTTCTGGCAAAAGAATGTGCACAATACTGGTTAACCGCTTGAAAGACTAAGCCTGCCCAGTAAACGTGTGGTTAGGTAAACTGACCGCACTTGACATGATCCCATTGGGTTGACTGGGCTGTAAAACGTCAACACAACTTAATACACCAAAGTGTCTGACAAAATGGCATATGCAAACAGTGCAGACCCAGATCAGACTCTCCTGAAGGAGCAGTCTGATCAGGGTCTACACTGTTTGCCTTCCATAAAGTATTTTAAGAAACAACTGCAAAAAAAAAAAAAAAAAATTTAGGCCCAAAAAAAAGTATGGAATTAAGTGTTTGAAATTTTAGGACATTTACCGTAGTTGCTTTGGGTTGCTTGCTACTTAGCTCTGAATTATCAGTCACAAAAGCCAAATATTTTTTTTATTTTCATTCTTCAGAGAAAATAAGTAAGTTCATATATTAAGCTAGGGTTAGGAGTAAGTTTAGGTTTATTGGTGGACAGAGTTCATAACTCTATATAAGAGGAGTAACCAGAAAATTATTTTTCTTATTTCTCTGTGAAAATGTATGTTGTGGGTACTCTTTAGAAGAACCACACAAGATATGTTTTGTTGAGAGATAAGAAAAATATCAATACATTTTATTTCTCAATAAAAATGTAAGTTGTGGGTACTCATTAAAAGTGCCCCACAACATATGTTTTTGTGGAGAGTTTTTGGGGGTTGAAGAGAGTATCTGATCTGGAGCTGTGTACAGATTGTAAACTTGCTCTTTAAGTAAGAACTTGTGTAGTGTCAGGAAGATGTGACTGGGTGGCATATCATGTAGGCCATGACAGTCAAAAAGGTATCTTCTTGCTTATGTGGACAGCAAACATGATCAGCCTGTGCATCTGTAAAATCTGAGCAGGACCCTCACAGTCCTCTTATAGAAGCATTGAATATTGTATCAATAAATATTAACCCTTTCACCCTTCATTACTGACCTAGACTCTTCCATTTCTGAATGTGGAGATATCCATTGTTGCAAATAGGTATTTCAATCAAAAAGCAATAACAGAATGGCAAACTGCAGATCCTGATGAGATGGCTCATTATGATGTGTGCTGTTTGCAAAGGTATCTGTATTGGTCTGTAGGGATGAAAGGGTTAAAGACCCTGATGAAACTGTGCAGATTGATTTGAACCTGAGTATCTTTCTCATGCTTGAAGATACCATTTCACTTCATGTGGCCCTTGTCATGTGTGTCCATGGTAAAAGCTTTTAGAATAAAAGACAGCGCTACAAAATTGAGTTTTGAGCTCTCTGTCACCTCCGTAAGCCACCAAGACACAATTAAAATTGTTGAAAATGGCATTAACTCTTATCATGCTGGGAAAATATATCAGCAGATCACATTTTGAAATATTTTTCTTATTTTTCTCAGAACTTGACATTTCATTTAAAGTGTCTCCTTAGGAGATAATTTACATGAAATGTCAAATCCTAGTTGCAAATGTCTGCCTAGGAGATAATTTGCATGAAATGTCAAATCTAGTTCTGAGAAAAAATGAGAAAAATATTTCAAAATGTCATCTGCCGAATTTGCCTATAAAGGTTGTACTAGGTAAATCTGTCATAAATAGCTACATCTATACAATATTATTTTTGTGTGATATTTTTTATGCCCCACCATTTTCAATAGGGGGGGGGGGGGGGGGGGGGCAGCATATAGTATCACCGCTGTCCGTACGTACGGCCATCCAGTCCCTCCCATCCATCCCCTACGTAACACAAATGGTTTCTGTGCGATATCTTTTGAAAAAATTTGTATATTGGATTGAAGTTTTATACACAGGTATATAATCATAAAATGTAGGTCAGATTTTTGATTTAGGGTAAAATCCACCAATTATTTTGGGAGTTATGGCCCTTTTTCAGCTTGGAAAATTTTTCAACTTTGAAAAATGGTTTCCGTTCGATATCTTTTGAAAAGATTAGTGTTTTGGATTCAAACTTTATACACAGGTATATAATCATAAAATGTAGGTCAAGTTTGATTTAGGGTTTAATCCACCAATTATTTTGGGAGTTATGGCCCTTTTTCAACTTGGAAAAATGGTTTCTGTTCCATAACTTTTGAAAATATTAGTGAATTGGATTCATATTTTATACACGAGCATATTCATGTAAGTATAAAATATACGTCAGGTTCGCTTTAGGGTAAACTCCACCAGTTATTTTTGGAGTTATGACCCTTTTTCAACGTTGAAAAATAGTTGAAAAATGGTTTCTGTTCGATATCTTTTGAAAAGATTAGTATATTGGATTCAAATTTTATACACAGTTATATAATCATAAAGTGTAGGTCAAGTTTGATTTAGGGTAAAATCCACCAGTTATTTTGGGAGTTATGGCCGTTTTTCAATTTTGACAAATGGCCTCTGTTCCATAAATTTTGAAATGATTAATGAATTGGATTCATATTTTATACACAAGCGTATAATTATGAACTATTGGTCAAGTTTGGTTTAGGGTAAAATCCACCAATTATTCTTGGAGTTATATATATATATATATAATCGGATTTTTGATTAACGTGCAGGTACAGGGGCAATATCCACATCAGTGGGCCCCCTTCCAGATAGCTGGCTTGCTGCACGCATGGCAAATCTCACACCAGATCTCCAGGTACGTCTATCATGAGGGTTGATAGCCGAGAGCTTCCACTCTCTGCAATCCCTCTCTGTCAGCTGCTTCCATGTCATTTTGGGCCTCCCAGGCCCACGCTTTCCATCAACCTGTATGTCAAAGGCTGTCTTGATTGCACCACTGGAGCGTTCCACATGTCCATACCATCGAAGTCTTCTCTCCTTCAGAATGAGGTCCAGATCCTCAATGCCAAGCCGCACAAGTAGATCATTGGACCTGGTGGTGACAATGTCTTGCGGCCTGACATTGCAGATCTGTCTGATCATTGCCCTGTCATTTCGCTGCAGACACTGGAGGTTCGGCTTTGTCAATGGCCAAGTCTCGCTGGCATGGAGCATTGCGCTCCTCACACAAGAGCTGTACATGTGGCCATGTGTTTTGAAAGAGAGGTGGCGTGAAGAGAGGACTGGTAGCAGATCCTTGAACTTCTTCCAGGCAGTTTTCACACGTGTTGTGGTTGAAAGTTCACAGCCACCTGCTGCTGATAGCATGTCTCCTAGGTAGCAAAAGGAAGCTACCACCTCAAGCTTGTCAGGTACGACCTGGACTTCCTTCTGTGGTCTGCTGTCCAAGGGGCGTGCAGTTCCCTGGCACCGTGTACATCTATAGTCAGGGTCCTTTTTCAAGCGCATGAGCCCACTGCATTTCTTGTGCACCCAGTGCTTGCAGCCGTTGCAGAAGATGCTGTTGCTGCCCACTCCAGTGCGACAGACAGCGCATGGAAACTCGCCTGAACTCTGCAGGAGGTCCAGTCCCATACCGCAGATCATGATCTTTGTCTTTCCTGCATTTACTCTCAGTCCTTTCCTCTCCATTGCTTCTTTCCAAGTCAAGAGCCTCCTGACACATTCCTCAAGCGATTCAGCGATGATAACAAGGTCATCGGCATAGAGGTCCTCCCAGGGGACCCCAGAGCGGAACTCTCGTGATAAGGCTTCAAGCACAATGATAAAGAGCAGCGGGCTGAGTTCTGATCCTTGGTGAACACCAACCTTCACTTCAAACTCTTCACTATACCCCTCACCAACACGGACATGGCTCCGTGCATTTGCATACATCCCTTGCACCAGTAGCACAATCCACTCCTCCACACCAAGTTTTCTCAGCGCCCACCAGATGACCTTCCAAGGTACTCTATCAAACGCCTTCTCCAGGTCTACGAAAGCCATGTAGAGTCTCTTATTGGCAGCTAGATACTTCTCTTGCAGCTGCATGACAACAAAGATTGCGTCTGCAGTGCCTCTGCCTGGGACGAAGCCAAACTGGGAATCGTCGATTGACACCAACTGTCTGATGAGGCCGTCCACAAGTTACTGCCCGTTTTCAAAGTTGAAAAGTAGTTTCCGTTTGATACCTTTTGAAAACATCAGTGTATTGGATTCATATTTAATGCACAAGTATATAATCATAAAATAGAGGTCAAGTTCGATTTAGGGTAAAATCCACCCATTATTATGGGAGTTATGACCCTTTTTCAACTTCAAAAAATGCTTTCTTTCGATATTTTTTTTAAAAAGATGGGTGTATTGGGTTCATATTTTATACACATATAATCATAAAATATAGGTTAAGTTTAATTTTGGGTAAAATCTGCCAATTATTATGAGAGTTATGGCCCTTTTTTGAACTTTTTTGCAAAATGCCTGCATGTGGGTGAGGATGGCCCTGGATGGGGGCATCTGTGTCATATTGACACATTTCTAGTTTTTATCAAGAAAAGTATCAACCCATTGTAGTTTGGAGACCCATAAAAGTGTAATTGGCAAACATTGCTGACCCAGATCAGATGCAGCAGAATGCGGCGTCTGATCAAGATCTCTACTGTTTGCAAATATTTTAGCCATTTTTCTCTAGGAATATGTAAATCTCATAGCCAGATGTACCTAAAATTGAAATTGAACTCTTCCAATAAATAGTGTGGGAGAGTTTATCCAGTATACAATGGGTTAAGTCACTCCCTTGTTAAGTTGTGGGAGTTTCTTGTGTACACTTTGCACTGGGGTTGTTGCAGTGTATTTGTATACATTTTGCACTGAGCATTTTGTAGAGAACCTGTTTCACTCTTTGCATGCTGAAGGTGAATTCACTGGTCAACAAGCGAGTGATTGTTTTCTTCCTCAGATGATAGGGCTTGACATTTTAGCCTCTTCAAATAGAAAATGACCTTATGACATACAGTTAAACTTCAGTGATTCGAACATCAATGACTCATTTACCGTGACTGATTCATACTCATTTTTGAGTCCCGCAGAAATTCTTCCAATAGGTCAAGAAAACAAATGTTTTGAGATATTTTAGAAAAATTTCTGATTTTATTGTGAAAATGTATGTTGTGTGTATTCATAAGAATCACCTCATTAAGGTGATTCTAATGAGTACACTCAACATACCATTATTTTATAGAAGATCAAAAAGATATCCCTAAATTATCCCCATTTGCCTCCTGACTGTCCGTATGATTAACCCCCAGTGGCTCAAACTACCCATGTCTAGAACAAATTTCAATGTGCTCAAAGATGATTGAAGTTTGATTGTATGAGATCAGCTCAGATTTAGATTAGCCTGCATGAACTGGCAGGCTGATTAGAGGCTAATTTGTTTGCTAACCACTGCATAGCACTAGTTAAGGCGCTTTTTTCAGTCCAAAAGTATTGATATTTTACTTATTTCTCCACAAAAACATATGTTATGGGTACTCATTAGAAGCACCTCACTGAGGCACTTCTAATGAGTACCCACAACATATGTTTTCGTGGAAAAATAAGAAAAATATTTACTGGATACCCTCCCCTATCTAAACCTATGCTAACATAATTTATGGGAGCTTAAATGTTTTAATAGTAAACAGATAGAGCCTGATCAAACTGTATGACTGTGAAAGCTGATCTATGAATTTAGAATGTGAAAGCTGATCTATGAATGTAGAATGTGAAAGCTGGTCTATGAATGTAGAATGTGAAAGCTGATTTATGAATGTAGAATGTGAAAGCTGATCTGAATCTTTGCTAGTCGCATAAGACATAATGTCATTTTGTGTTTTTGGGGATGCTTATTTCATATGAATTGTCTGCTAAGAAGATGCATCACATGAATTTTAAGGGAAATTGATACCCTTTCAAGACAACTCAGTCAAAATTCAAGAAAGACAATTCTCAAAATTGTTTTTACTTCCTTCTGGAAAGCAAATTCTTTCTTTTTAGACTAGACCCCATTTCTGAAGGCAGTAGGTGTACAGAAAAGCTAATAGGAAATCACAAAAATTGTTTCCTTTGTCAAAAATAGTGGAATCAACCAACTCTATCCATTCTCCTTAAGCCAGCCTCGGTAGCTCAGTTGGAAGCATGTGACTGGTGATAGGAGGTCGCTGGTTTGATTTCTGCCTAGTCAGGCAACATTCTTTTGTGGAGATTAATCATGAAATATTTTTTACTGTCATTCTCTCCCTTCAGCTGATTCAAGGGCAGTTGTCAGTTTTTGGTGAGAGAATGTGCACAAGTACTGGTTAACTGCTTAGAGGACTAAGACTGCTCAGAAAAAAGTGGGGTTAGGTAAATTGACCACACCTGGCATTGCCCTAATGGTTGACTGAGCTGTAAAACCTCAATACAAACAAACACTCTCCTTAAACCCTATATTCTAGAAATAAGGTAAGAAAAAGGTGATACAATGTTGTCTGCTGATATCTTTATGAAGCATGCAAAGGGTATCATTATCCCCGCTTCCTTGGGCTGGTCCTGTTGTTACGTCCTGTTTTGTTACTTGTTTTGACAGGATGATTTATTGTTTATATAAAGGAAAGGGTATGAAACTCCGAAAGTGGAAACCCGGGTTTCATACCCCTTCGATTTAAAAGGAAAAGCAAGGGTAGCTTGCCTCTGTATTTGTGTATATTGCTTCTTTAGGTATAATTTGATTTTGCTTGAAAATGGCACTGTTTTCTATCAGAAAGAAGATTTTATATAAAATTTTTTGATTTGTTAACCCTTGTCATGCTGAATAAATTAAGAAGCCACGCCCACTTATAATTCTCAGCCAATCAGATTCCTTGATCTGGATTGTTGCTATAAATTCAAATACTTTTTGGCAAACAGGGCAGATTCAGATCAGTTGGCTTCTTCAGAAGCTTCTGAAGAAGCCAACTGATCTGGATCTGCACCGTTTACAAAGGCAGGGTATATCCGTGTTTCCGGGCTCAGCAGGACAAGGCTTAAGAGCCTCAGAACAGCAGCTTCCTTAATAAAAGATCTGAAATCTTTAAATGTCATTAACTTTCTTATTTTCTATCTGATTTTGATCAAATTTGCATCAAAATGCATGGTTTGTCAAGAGCTTTCATTTTAGATGTATTCATTACCATCCTTGCTTTCCCTTTAATGAAGAACTGCCATGTATAGACTGTTCTTGTACACACTGTTCATATAGTGACTTTGGCATCATGTGGAAAGGTCATTTGTGCTCAACATGAGAAAATATGCCTTCTGACATGTGCACCCAATGAATACACAAATCAGCCTGAGTATATGCAAAGTCTGAACAGTCTTCATATTCTGCATGAAGAAGCTTTACATCCTTGGCTATCAAACATGCCCCCAGTGAAGATCCTGATCAGACTTTGTGAATGTACAGGCTGATCGGAATCTTCCCTGGGCACACATGTCGGAAGGTATGTTTACTGATGTTGTAGTCCATTTTTGCTTGCTATTAGTCTTTGAATGTAAGTGTTTTAGTTAGATATATTGTAAATATCCTACAATTTCAAACACTTTATTCCATACTTTTTATAGCCTACCACACGATAGTGGCTGGGTATTATGGTATCTTGTTGGTTGTCTGTGTGCTTGTCAGTCTGTCCATCTGTCATATGTCAGTCTGTCTGTATTTTTGTTTCCAGATGATAACTTGAGTAAATATCAATGGATTTTCACCTTACTTGGTGTGTGCATTGATATTGTGGAGGTCTGGTTTGGGATTGCTGATGGACAAATTTCTTGTATTTGATTTCTGACAGAGTTATCTGCCTGTGACAGATCTGTAGTCTGTATTTTCATTTCCAGACGATAACTTGAGTAAATATCAATTGATTTTCACCAAACTTGGTATGTGCATTGATATTGTGAAGATCTGGTTTAGGATTGCTAAGGGCAAATTTTCGTCATTTTGACAGTTATCTGCCTGTGACACATCTGTATTTTAGTTTCAGGACAATAACTGGAGTAATTCTCAATGGATTTTCACCAAATTTGATATGTGCGTTGATGTGGAAATCTGGTTTGGGATTGCTTATTGGCGAGTTTTGTCAATTTTTGGCAGAGTTATCTTCCCATGACATGATAAAGTCGGGGTATTATAGTTTCACATTTTTATTTGACTATTTGTTTTCTTTTGATACGTTTGCTTCACAAAATACAGACAAATTGGATTCTGGTCCTTCAGGAACAGTCTTGTCTGTGTCTGTACTTTTAACAGATGCCATTTTGTTTAAAAAAAGATGGTGTACAAAATTATAGGACAGTTACAATAGCAAAATTTTATGGAAAAACATTTGCCTTTTCTATACGTATCATGAGTTTCTTCTTAGATATTCACATGAAATTAGATTTACAACTTAACCCTTCTCTTGCTGAACACGACATGCCCTGTCTTAGCAAACAGTGTAGATCCAGATCAGTTGACTTCTTCAGAAGCCAACTGATCTGGATCTGCACTGTTTGCCATTATGTGAATTTCTGTCAAAAACTCGGATCAAGTAATCTGATTAGCTGGAAATTAGAAGTGGGCATGGCATCTTAATTTATTCAGCATGACAAGGGTTAAAGATTGGCCTGATGTAGTAAAATAATTTTGTTGTCAATGAATACCTTAGTTACCCTAAGTTTTCATCGACATTGTATCTCTATATTGCGCTGAGCCCATAATCTGAACAAATTAATTTGACTACATTTGATTGAGGTCTACACAGTTTGACCTGGAATTTCTGTCTGAATGTTTAGGGTGAATACTATAAAATTAGTTTGTTTTTAGCTCACCTGAGCACAAAGTGCTCATGATGAGCTAATGTGTTCACCTGATGTCTGTTGTCCTTCAGTAATTACACTTTAGTAACTTCTCTGAAACCTTCGGGCCAGTTTTGCTGAAACTTCACAGAAAGCATCCTCTCAACACCCTCTCATAATTTTTTCAATACTTTTGGATCCATGTAGAAATCTGGTTGTCATGGCAAGGGAAAAACTGTACAAAGATCTCCTCAGAATCTAGTTGATGGATTTCAATGAATGTTTACAGGGATGTTTTCTGGGTTAATCTCTATCAGTTTCCTTCAACTCATGTTGTTCTGTTGAAAAACATGGCAGCCAGTGGGCAGGGCATTTTTGCCTTATATGGCTGTAATGCAGGCGTATTAATGAAATTTTCGAGATGCTCTTTTAGGTGCCTCTCTGTCAGATTCCTGTTGTTGATCAATTAAAACACATGGCTGCCAGGCGGTGGACAGGGCATCTTTGCCTTATATGGATGTAGTGCAAATTTCAAAAATCTGCTTCTCAGAATCTCTTGAAGGGATTTCTATGGAATTTTCAGATTCCTTCAACTCATGTTGATCGGTCAAAAGGCATGCCGGCTGGTCGGTGGGTCATATTGGCCATTACTCAGGAGAGTGATACAGGGCCATCATAGCCCTCTTGTTGTTTATTTTATCTATTTATTATTTTTAAGTTTTAAACTGATAATCAAGATAAAAATACATATGTTACATATATCATAGCTCCAGATGAGAGGATATTAAGAGAATTTTGTTTTCTTATTTCTCCATGGAAATATATGTTGTGGGTACTCATTAGAAGTGCCTTGATGAGGCACTTCTAATGAGTACCCACAACATATGTTTTTGTGGAGAAATAAGAAAAATTATTAATACTTTTTTAGTGGAGAAAGTGTCTTTTATCTGGAGTAATGATAGATAGTTACTACAAATGCCTCAATTTAATTCTTGACTTACAGAAGATATAAATGTCTTTATGTATTTTGTATGAAACAGCTTGATGAAAAAAATAAAAACAAACAAAAAAGAACACTTCCTGAGGGATACCAAAGAACATTTGACATTTTACCAAAAACATGTTTATCTTGACAATAGCTTGAAATAGTTCAGATATTCTATCTACCTCACCTTATCCCTTAAAGTGGCGGTCAAAACTGCAGCAGATGACATTTTGATTTTTTAATGTGCTTGTATATTTTTAAAGAAAATAAGGTTTGACAATTCATATCACATATCACAGGAAATGTCAGGTCTGATTTTCTCTGAAAAATAATACAAAATGTTTAGAATGTTGTTTGCTGGTGCTTTTGTTTGGCACTTTAATGGTTTAATATCACTTTTTTTCTTTACTTTACTTTGCTTACAAATCATTTAGATATGATAAATTTTAGGTTTAGATTTCATTCTGGTACAATGAGGTTTTGATTAATATCTTTTTTCCAATGGTTTATGTTCAAAATTTATTTTGATTTTGTTGACCATGTCTTACTTTAAATATTTTTTGTTTTAGATGATCTAGTCATAGAATCACATTGGTCTGCAGTACCATAAATGTCCTAAAATTTCAGCACCAAATGGTCTGACAAAATGGGATATGCAGACAGTGCAGACACAGATCAGATGGCTCCTGAAGGAGCAGTCTGATCAGGGTCTACACTGTTTGCCATTCCACTAAGTATTTTAAGAAAGAACTACAAAAAAAGCAAAATGTAGGCCAAAAAAAGTATAAAATAAAGTGTTTGAAATTTTAAGACATTTACCGTATATGCTCTGTTTTAGCTGTTTTGCATCATAACTCTAGGTGAGTCACTTTTCAAACCAAAAAGAATTTTTTTTATTTCTCCAAGGCACTTCGAATGAGTACCCACAACATGTTTTTGTGGAGAAATAAGAAAACTATTAATACCCCGCTTATCTGGAGTTATGTGCATACCACTGGCATTACCGTATTTGACTTAATTGCCACACATACCCCTATAGGTGGACAGTCAAACAATTCAGTAGTCTCCAGTTTACAGCCTGTGTACTTTTTGTCTACTTCTTTATAAAGGCACATGTTGACTAAATATTGTTTAAACCAAGAAAGTTATTTCTCCACAAAAAACATTTGTTTATGTTATTCAGTAGAATTGCCTCACTGAGGCATTTATATTGAAAACCCACAAAGTAATGTTGTCATTTTTGTTTAATACAGTACTTTTTGAGAGAAATACATTACCTGGGGCTGTGATAGAATCTTTTTGGTAAGGCTAATTACAACAAATACGAAACAGGGTCCAGTTGTCCAAAGCTAACGATGTCGTTAGTTAACGATTCGTTAAAATTTACATCAAGGGATATGCAAATATGCTGAAATTTTTTGCTGAAAAAATGTGAGTAGCTTTTGCAGTGCAAAAGCTACTCACATTTTTTCAGCAAAAAAATACAGAAAATTGTATATTGAATCTGCTAAAACAGTTAACGAAATGACCCTTAACAAGCTCATTAAGCTAACAACGATTTGAACAACTGGGTCCAGTTTTCTAATTTTAACCCTTTAAGCTGTAAGCAAACTTGTAGCAGACAACATCCTAAAATTGATTTTGTCATTTTTCTGAGAAAAAAAGAGTTGATATGTCATGTGAATTGCTTGGCAGACAATTCATATGAAATGTCAACCTTACTTTCTCTGAAAATTAAAAAAAATGTTTCAAAGTGTCTTCTGCTGTTGCTGTGATTAGCACTGTCAGGGTTAAGAGCATACTTTTAGTCTTTGTTATTGTGTCTAATGATTGAGTTTATTAGCTTTAATTTGTTAAATTGTCCTAACCCATTTAAGACTGAATAAACTCCCCCTACACTATATATTGGAAGGGTCCAATTTCAAGTTTTAGGTATGTCAGGCTATGTGATTTAGATATTCCTAGAGAAAAAGGGCTAAACTATTTGCAAACAGTGGAGACCCTGATCAGATACTGCCTTATGTGATGTCTGATCAAGGTCTGCACTGTTTGCCAATTATCCATTTAGGTGTCTCCAGACTAAAATATGTTGACTTAATTTCAGCTTAACCCTTAAAGTGTTTAGTCACAGCTAAAGCAGTGATACTGATTTTATTTATTTATTTTTTTTTGCAGAGACAACAAGACAATATTTCATGGGAATCATCTGCTAGGTAGACAAGTCACATGAAATAAAAAGTCTTATTTTCTCTGAAAAATAAAATCAAATTCAATTTTAGAATGTTGTCTGCTACATCTTTTTTTAGTGCTTTAAGGGTTAAAAGCATTTCAGTCTGGAGACCCCGAAGGGGTAATGGCAAAAAGTGCAGACCCAGATCAGATGCCACAGAATATGGTCTCCACTACAAGTATGCAAGTTTAGCCATTTTCCTCTTGGAATATTTAAATCATTTTGTCTGACATACCTGAAATTGAAATTGGATGCTTCCAATATAATTCGAGGGTTGAGTGCAAGACTGTAGTAAGTCAGATGGTTGTTTTTCCCCAAACTTAATCTCCTCGCCATGAAGGCATTTTGAAGGTTACGAGGGTGAGTCAGTAATTAACCAGCCTAACTTATTTCCGGTTGAGATCCACCTCTTCTTTTTCGATGTAATTGCCCTCTAGTATGATGCACTTAGACCAACGGTGTTCAAGTGCACTCAGCCCAGAACTGAAAAAGTCAGGGTCCTTTCCATTGACCCACTCCTCAACTGCCATCACAACTTCTTCATCAGACCAGAAATGAAGTCCACGGATATCCTTTTTCAAGTTTGGGAATAGGAAGAAGTCGCTAGGAGCTAGGTCAGGCGAATAGGCAGGATGTGGTATTAATTCATACCTGTTTTGCTCTACAGCATCTATTGCAACTTTGCAAGTGTGGACTCTCGCATTGTCCTATTGAAGCAAAACACCTTTAGAGAGTTTACCTCGGCGTTTTTCACGGTTGGCGGTTCTCAGCTGGTCTAACAAGTTTGCATAGTACACTCCAGTTATTGTACTTCTCTTGGGTAAAAAGTCCAACATAATAACGCCTTTTGCGTCTCAAAATACTGTGGCCATCACCTTTCCAGCAGATGGTTGCGTCTTGAACTTCTTTGGCCTCGGGGACCTAGGCCCTACCCACTGACGACTCTAAGCTTTATTCTCTGGCTCATAATAATGAACCCAAGTCTCATCTACAGTCACCAGATGCAAAAGAAAATCATCTTTTGACCTAAAATGCTTCAACAAGGTGCTGCATACTGATGCTCTAGTTGCCATTTGCTCATCGCTAAGGGATTTGGGGACCCAACGGGCTGTTAGCTTGCACATACCTAAACGATCATGTAAGATTGTTGAAACGCTACCATGTGAAATGTCTAATGCCTGCGCTATTTCTTCCACCTGAATTCGCCTATCAGAGTATACCAGATCCCGAACTTTCTTACACATTTCTTCGTCGGTGGCATCCAGTGGGCGTCCAGACCTTGCTTCATCTTTTAAAGACGTTCTACCGCGTTTGAATTCCCTTACCCTGAGCATAAGATGGTGCAGAAGACCTGTAAACATCGGCTAACTCACAGTGTATTTCCTTACCTGTTTTATCTTATAAATACAAGTACCGAATTACAGCACGGTACTCAGCTTTGGATGAAAAGCATGCCTTTGCATCACTAGCCATGTTTGACATTCAATATCTTATTAAAGAATGACTTGATACACATGCAATTTTGTACCCTTGTATAAATCATATATTGAAACAAAGCATGAAAATCATGACCATCTCGGTCCATCAGAAATGGGATAGGCTGATTATTTATTGACACGCCCTGGTACAACATTTCTTTCTGTAAACAATGAAAATTTAGGTGCCATTGCTCATATGAGCAATGGCACCTAAGTTTGCATTGTTTACAAAGGGGTTGAAGCTGCCCCTAAACAAGGCTTTCATCAAAATATGTTTGAGTTACTACAGTCGTGCGCTCAACCCTCGATATAGTGTGGGGGAGTTTATTCAGTCTAAACTGGGTTAAAGTATACATTGCTAGTCACTGATCTTGCAGATCTAGTATAATAATCATGGGCAAATATCCCTTATTTTGTTTATTATTTTTTTTTATTGTTGTGCTTATAAATAAGTTTACTACTTTCTCCACATGAAGTGTGCATTTTAGGTATTCTTCAAAATGAAGTGTTCACACCTTTTATTTGTTAAAATTGTAAGTGTTTAGTTTGTGTTGTCTGTCTCATTGTTTGATGTATTTTTTTAGAGTTTGCTCAATAAAGTTTCATCTTGCAAATGTTTATAAGGCCTGGTATGGGAAAAGCAATATTTATCCATATTTGTGCATTGCAAAGCTCTGTAGCAGGTCAGCCCTTTGTTGTATTCCCATGCAAGACATATGGTAAATGTCCTAAAATTTTGTTCAGCAGCTTTTCCAGTAAAATAACATATGCAGCTATGCAGAATCCAGATCAAACTGCTTCTGAAGAAGCAGTCTGATCAGGGTCTACACCATTTTCCATGTCACTTATTATTTTGTGAAACAACTACACATTAACCTCTTTATAACACAGTTCATTATAACAGGGTTTTGGGTACAACACGGTTCAAAGATGGATCCCAAAAATGTATAGATTATATAGAAAAATGACCATAAATGGTCATTTTTCTATATAATCTATACATTTTTGTCTGGATATAACACGGTTGTATAACTAACACGGTTTGTGCTTTGGACCCCAAAAATAGTGTTATAAAGAGGTTGTGGTGTATGTAACAAGCAAAACTGAGGCAAGATAGTTATGGAAATATATGTGTTCATAATTTTAGGACATTTATGGAAGATTAGTTTTTATATGTCAGGTGGAAGTTGAGTCATATTTTGTCATCACCTTGTCTGTCTGTTGGTCCATTAACTTTTTGTGTTCACTCCATATTTCCTTCATTGATAGAAGGAATTTTTTAAAACTGCTCAAGTATTTGCCAAACCAAGACAATGGTCAGAACTCATAAATCAACACTGTCCAATGAAAAGCAAGGTTACACTTCAAGGTCAAATTTCAAATGGTAATATTTTATGTCTGTTCTATAACTTTAAAACCCTTTAAGATTTATTCATGAAACTTTGTACAAATATAAGGCATGATCAGACATCATGCAGAGAAAAAGAACAGTAACTGTACTTTTAGTTCTGACAATAATGCCCCTTTGTGTATTTCGTGTCCACTCTGTAACTTTAAGGAAGTTTACAATTTCTTTATGAATATTTTTATCGCACCTGCTTGTAGCAGGGTGCGATATAGGCGTCCGATTTTCTGTCTGTCCGTCCGTCCATCCGTCTGTCAACATTTATGTCGACGTTCGACATTTATGTCAAAGTTAGTATTCTAATCAACTACAAGACTAAACAACCATCAAACCTTGCATGAAACATCTCCCTGACCTCCCGACTTTGCGACATAGGTGCCCACTTTTCCATTTGTCTGTCTGTTCGTCTGTCCGTCTGTCCGTCTCTTAACAGTTCTGTTATGTCGAAGTTCGACATTTATGTCAAAGTTAGTATTCTAATCAACTACAAGACTAAACAACCATCAAACCTTGTATGAAATATCTCCCTGACCTCCTGACTTTGTGACATAGGTGCCTGCTTTTCCATTCGTCTGTCCATTCGTCCGTCCGTCTGTCTCTTAACAGTTCTGTTATGTTGAAGTTCGACATTTACGTCAAAGTTAGTATTCTAATCAACTACAATTCTACAACAACCATCATTCCTTGCATGACACATCTCCCTGACCTCCTGACTTGGCATATATGTTGACCCAGTGACCTTGACCTGTATTTTGCGCTCCATTGACTTTGACACAATTTACGTTGATGTTCCAGATCTTCTCAACTATAAGGTGTACAACTACCAAACCTTGCATAGTGCTTCTTCTAGATGTACAGACTTGGCAGGTACCTTGACTCGGTGACTTTGACCTATATTTTCGCTCCAGTGACTGACATATTTTGCATCAACGTTCGATATCTCCTCAACTATAAGGCCTACAACCATCAAACCTTGCAAAGTGCTTCTCCTCAATGTACTGACTGAGCAGATACCTTGACCTGGTGACCTTGACCTATATTTTGGCTGCAGTGACTTTGACATAATTTACATCAACATTCCAGATCTCCTCAAGTGTAAGACCTCTAGCCACCAAACCTTGCATAGTGCTTCTCCTATATGTACTGACTTGGCAGGTATCTTGACCCGGTGACCTTGACCTATATTTTGCGCTCCAGTGCCTTTTACACATTTTACGTCAACGTTCAATATCTCCTAAACTATAAGCCCTACAACCATCAAACCTTGCATAGTGCTTCTCCTCAATGTACGGACTCTGCAGGTACCTTGACTGGGTGACCTTGACCTATATTTCACGCTCCATTGACTTTTACACCTTTTACGTCACCCTTCCATATGTCCTCAACTGTAAGGCCTTCAACCACCAAACCTTATATAGCACTTCTTCTCAATGTACTGACTCGACA
The DNA here is from genome assembly GCA_964016985.1 of Anodontia alba. NCBI lineage: Eukaryota > Metazoa > Mollusca > Bivalvia > Lucinida > Lucinidae > Anodontia > Anodontia alba. Next base: position 14,176,848 of record OZ024830.1, read on the forward strand.
GGTACCTTGACCTGGTGACCTTGACCTATATTGTGCACTCCAGTGACTTTGACACATTTTATATTGATGTTCGGTATCTCCTCAAATATAAGACCTACAACCACTAAACCTTGCATAGTGCTTCACCTCATTGCCCTGGCTTGGCAGGTACCTTGAGCCAGTGCCCTTGACCTGTATTTGACACATTTTACGTTGATGTTTGATAACTCCTCAACTATAAGGCCTACAACCACCATACCTTGCATTGTGCTTCTCCTTGATGTACTGAATTAGCAGGTACCTTGACCTATATTTCATGCTCCAGTGACTTTTCCACATTTTACGTCAACTTTCCATTATCATTGGGCTTTATGATACGAAAAGTCAGTGCTGAAGATATAGCCATTAGAGGGAATGGGACTGGCCCGGAATATATGTGCTCCACTAGGCACTTTGTCTACATTTTTTTCAACCCAGTTTTCCAAGTAAGCACTGCTAAGAATGAAATAAACTTATTTAATAACCACATTCTGATTGTGGCTCCTGTGACTTTTGGGCCAGCAGGTGCAGTGACGCTTTCCGCGGAATTCTTGTTACAAATATAAGGCATGATAAGTATGTGCAGAGAAAAAGACCCATAATACGAAAGACCAGCAGTGACATTTCAACTACATTAATTCAAGGTTTCAACATCACAAATTCACGATTTCAGCTTCACGAATTCGCGATTTCAACTTCACAAATTCACAATTTTAACTTCACGAATACAACATCACGAATTCAACTTCAAGAATTCAACTTCACGAATTCACGAATTCAATGTCAGTAATTCAGCTTCACGAATTCACAAATTCAGCTGTTGAATTCGTGAAGTTGAATTTGTGAATTCGTGAAGCTGAATTTTTGACGTTGAATTCGTGAAGTTGAATTTGCGCATTCGTGAAGTTGAATTCATGAAGTTGAATTCGTGAATTAGTCAAGTTGAATTGGTGAATTCGTGAAGAGAATTCGTGAATTTGTGAAGTTGAATTCGTGCATTTGTGAAGTTGAATTCATGAAGTTGAATTTGTGAAGTTGAATTCGGGAATTCGTGAAGTTGAAATTGTGAATTCATGAAGTTGAAATCGTGAATTTGTGAAGTTGTAACCTTGAATTAATGAAATTGAAATGTCACTACCGGTCTTTCGTACCATAACCTTACTTTCAGTTTTGACATAAATATGCCCATCTGTTTATTTCATATAGTGAGGTTGTGTTTTGTCTATAACTTTAAAACTGTTCAAGATTTCATGAAACTTTGTACAAATATGAGGCAGAATCAGAGAATGTGCAGAGAAAAAGAACTGTAACCCTACTTTTGGTTTTGACATAATTATGCCAGTTTGTTTATTTCATATATTGAGGTTATGCCCAGTCTATAGCTTTGAAACTGTTCAAGATTTCTTCATGAAACTTTGTTACAAATATACGGCATGATCAGATATATGTGCAGAGAAAACCATAACCCTACCCTACTTTCAGTTTTGATGTAATTATGCCTATTTTTCCACCCTATAACTTTAAAACTGTTCAAGATTTCTTCATGAATCTTTGTACAAATATAAAAAATGATCAGACAATGTGCAAAGAAAAAGAACAATAACTCCACTTTCAGTTTTGATGTAATTATTCCCCTTTGTTCATTTCATGCAGTGAGGTTGTGTCTGCCTATAACTTTAAAACTGTTCAAGATTTCTTCATGAAACTTTGTACAGATATAAAGCATGATCAGACAATGTGCAGAAAAAAAAGAACTGTAACCCTGCTTTTAGTTTTGACATAATTATAGTGAGGTTGTGTCCCAGTGTCTGCTCTATAACTTTAAAACCATTTGAGATTTGTCCATGAAACTTTTACAAATATAAAGCATGATCAGATGATGTGCAGACAAACAACCATAATCCTACTTTCAGTTCTGATGTCATTATTCCCCTTTGTTTATTTCCGGCTGTAATTTGTGTCCGCTCTGTAACATTAAAACCATTTAAGATTTCATCATGAAACTTTCTGAAAATATAAGGCATGATTGTTGATATGCATGGAGGAAAAAAACATAACTCTACTTTCAGATCTGACATAATTATGCTGCTTTGTTTATTTCGTATAGTGAGATTGTGTCACAATAACTTTCTATAACTTTAAAACCGTTTAAGATTTCTTCATGAAACTTTGTACAAGTTCATTAGACAATGTGCAGAGAAAAGGAACAGTAATAATTCTTCTTGTTTTGCTGTCATTATGCCCCTTTGTATTTTTCATGTAGTGATTTCTTATTCGCTCTATGTCTCCTTCATGGGCAAATAATTTTATTTTGTTTATATAGGATTAACCTTGACCTTTGCCCAAAGTTATGGAAAGAGTGAAGTTACAATTCTTTTCCAAGCATTGAAGCTACTGATATTCTCCCTGGATCTTTGTGAACATTTACTTACTAATGAGAACAAAACCGAGTTACCCAATTTAAGTTGTCCGAGGCAACAGGTCTTATTTTGCTTAGATTCTCAGGGAAGCTATACAGGACCATTATGGTCCTCTTGTTTAATAATATGATGTGAATATTCCTGTTACTGACAAACCCTTATTTTCTTATTCAATCTATTGTATCATCTATTACTAAAATCCCCTAGGAGTGTATATGCCCCATTCAATGGAGCTCTTGTTTTAAAATGCATATGATGGACTATGAGTCGTAACCAGATTAACATGTTTGTCTAAGTCTTTATTTTTCACAAACTTAAAGTTCTCTAACTTGGTAACCAGACAATCATCAACAGTTTCACTCAAAGTTTCTGAAGTGCAACCTGCCTTCATCGAATTCAGATATCTCCATTGTTGCAAAATAGGGATGGCACTCAAAAATCTACCAAGAATGGCAAAATAGCTTATATCATGAGTCACAACTCATTGTGAACCATCTCATTTGGAACCACACTGTTTCAGATCCAGGTTATTGATACAAATTCACTTACTAATTGACAAACAGTGCAGATCCAGATCTGTTGGCTTCAGAAGAAGAAAACTTATCTGGCTATACACTGTTTGCAAAGACAGGGTATACTCCTGGTTCAGCAGGATTTGGGTTAAATATTATTTCTGTTACTACCAATTTTGATAACTACTATTTGATTAAAATACCAAATAGTATTGTTTCTGCAAAAGAAGTAAGAAAAATAGTAAAACCATTGACTGCTATATTAAAACACTGAATTTACACATCTTGTTGTTTACTGGTCAGCTGACAAAACAAATACTGTCTAATGCTATTTTTAGCAGAATTTCAACAACTGAAGTTAATAAACATTAGTGTAATTCAAAAGCTTTTTTCATGTAATCTTTCACTGCAGTACTTTAATCCTCTTGCTGTTATGGGTGGTGGATCTATAGATGGTACTATGATTGAATTGAACCACTTTTAATCTGTAAAACAGTCTCCTGGGAACCTGGGAATACTGTAAAACCCTAATATTGGGATAGAGAGGCTTGAGTAAACAGTGTGAATCCAGATCAGATGCCACAGAATGTGGTGTCTGATCAGGATCTACACTGTTTGCCACTCATCCAGTGCTAATTTTGACACATCAGCAGGTTGTAAATGGACTTTTTCAAATTTTAAGATAAGTATGGTAAGGAGAAGGTGTCCCAATACTTAGGGTAATTATGGTATAGTTGAGGCTGACTAATCAGAGCTGAAAAAATAATTATCATCCCTACCATGGTGATTGATAATTGATTAGTAATCATTGGATCTGATTATAATTTTACCTGTCTGTCTGAGCATGACTTTTACCTTATGTTGTACTTTCCTGTATGTATTTGATCAGACAGGCTTGAGCAAACAGTATAGACAGATATGAGAGGCCGCAAAATGCGGCATCTTATCAGGGTGTACACTGTTTGTCTTTCATCCAACCATTTTTAGACATAATATTGGTTGTAAATTGTACTTGTTCAAATTTTAGATAAAGTATAATGAGAAGTTGAGGTGTCTGAATACTAAGAGTAAATATGGTAATGTAAATAGACACAGAAATCAAATGATCGATTATTAGAAAATCTGTAATGATAATCATTTTTTGTGGAGTTTATCGATCAATTAATCGATTATCCAATTAATTGGGCCAGCCTTAGGTATAGGATAAAAACTGTACCTGCAAACTTTTTTGCTAAGTTTTCCATATCAACCTATCCCCACTTTACCTCAGCACACACCATTCTTAGAAATCTTGGATCAGTCCCTGGTGTCTTCCTGCTCTGTACTTAACCATGACCCTGCTTTAGTCAAATTTTACTGAATCATTATCCTATTTTAGTCAAAATTTACTTAAACTTGACTCTGCTTAAGTAAAAAAACTTACTTAACTATGGTCCTCTTTAATCAAAATTTACTTAATCTTTATACAACTTTAATTATACAGTCGAACTTTACTTTACCATGACCCTTCTTTAGTTAAAATTTACTTAACCATGACCTTGCTTTGGTCCAAATTTGCTTAACCATAATCTTGCATTAGTCTAAATTTACTTCTTCATTGCATGAACAAAGTTTCTAATACTTTTTTTTTTTCAATTCCTTTTGTCAAAATTGTACGTATATTTTGTCTATATGATAGAGTCAGCTCTTGTTATCTCACTCAAAGGGACCAGAACTTTTGGTTTGAGAGATTTGAGATATCTGTAGACTGGGATAAAAGCAGTTAAAATGCAAGGAATGTATACCAACTTAAATTGATTTTAACATTTATTTGGTTTGACTTAGACAAAAGATTTGTTAGAATTGTTTGAGATAATATGAGCCATCTGTACTATATATTATGTTAACTATTAGGAGACTAACTCCTTATTGCACTTATGCATTAACCCATGGTAGTAGGGACACCCTTAAAAGGGTAATTGTCAAACAGTGCAGACCCAGATCAGATGCAGCAGAATGCAATGTCTGATCAGGGTCTCCACTGTTTGCAAATAGTTTAGCCATTTTTCTCAAGGAATATGTAAATCTCATTAGTGGACATACCTAAACTTGAAATTGGACTCTTCCAATACATATATAGTGTGGGAGAGTCTATTCAGTCTACAATGGGTTAAGCAGCTTTTTGCTCTAATAACATAGCTCCAAATAAGGCATTTTTCAGTTGAACAGTGCTGATATTTTGTTTTTATTTTTCCACAAAAACATATGTCAAGGCACTTCTAATGAGTACATACAACATGTTTTCATGAAGAAATAAGAAAATATATTATGTGGATATCCCCTCCTATCTGGAGCTATGATAACCCATTTTAATTCAAAACAATGCAATATATCTAAAAAAATGTAAATATCATGGTTGAAAGTTTTCAGTATTAATACTGAATTCAGTGTTGAAAAGAATTTTTGTCCTATATAAAGTATAAGGAAAAGATACTTTTCAGTATTGGAAAAGTGGATTTTCAGTATTGAGGATTTCTGGGACTTTCACGCATAAAATATTGGACATCTTTAACACTTTGCATGCTAGGTAATTGATGACATTTGTCTTAATTTTCCTAGACAATAGGATCTGACACTTCATGCAGAGACAATTTGCTTGAGGTTTCAGATCCTATTTTCTAGGAAAAAAAATAAAAATATCATTAGTTTGTCATCTGCTGAATTTGCCCATAGCATGGTAAACGTAAAATGGAGGGTAAAATTTTGTTGATAAAAATTAACATTCTGGTGCTTGATTTTTTTTCATATTAAACTTTTTTCCAGAACCTTTTGTCAGATATGTTTGTTTGTACACTTCTATAATTACCCTACCTATTGGGAGCTCTTAATCCTTAAAGTGGTAACCACAACTGCAAATAAAGTCTTTACTTACTTACTTGCTTACTTTCTTACTTACTTAACCGCAACTTACTTAATTGCAGCAGATGACATTTTGATTTAATCATTCTCATTTTTCAGAGAAAATAAGAATTGACATTTTATTTTCTCTGAAAAATAATAATAATAATAAAAAAAAGAAAAGAATATTGTCAGCTACAATTTTGAATGGACTGTAAGGGTCAGCATATGTTGAACTTAACAGTTTTGTGAATAATAGGTGTAGACCCTATTAGACTGCATCACAGTAGGTCAGCACACGTATTAGATGATGTAGAACAGGTATATAGGAAAAAGGTATAAATTGCTAAAATATTCACTAAATTATTGATGTCTGCAATTAATTAATAATACTGTCATATATATATAAATATATATTTTTCTCTATGCCTGCTTTACGTCATCCAAAACATGTGCTGACCCCTGTGGACTGCTTAAGAGTGATTCAGTATTAGTCATATGTGGCATTAGTAGTTCCCAATGGGAGTCTGTTTGCTAGATTTATTATAATCCATATATCATCACGAAAACATACCTATATAAATTTGACCACCTTAAACCCCACTTTATATAGTAAAACTGGGGTTTACAGGGGTATACATTATTTTTCTTATTTCTGCTCAAAACATAGATTGTGGGTACTTGTTAGAACCACCTCGCTGAGGTAGTTCTAATGAGTACCCACATTCTATGTTTTGTGCAGAAATATGAAAAATATCCGAGTTTTTTATCAGAAAATTTTCAGTTTTTGGAGAGATAAAATTTTCTATATATTTGAATAGGCGTGTTTTCGTAATGTTTCCATTTATTTCTTAGAAATTGAAATATTTGAAACTCAAAAATCTGAAATATGAGTTATGATAAAAAAGTTCTCGTCCCCTGTGCTTTGGGATGACCAAGAGCAGAAATTGTGCCATTATGACATGATAACACCCTGATTATCCCAAAAGAGAGAGGCCATCACCTTCCCTGATGAAGAAACTCTATTAAATTTCTTAGGGGTGGGTGAGCCAGGGTGTTTCCATTGCATACTCTGCTTTTTGGTCTCAGGATCAAAGTGAAAGGCCTTGGTCTCATCTTGGGTCAAAATTCTACTCATAAATTCTGCAGGGTCATCTTCATAGAGAGATAGGAGATACTTAGAAATATCTAGTCTGCTCTTCTCCTAATCTTTGGTAAGCATTCTGGGGACCCGTCTAGCTGAAACCTTGGACATCCTTAAGATATCGGTCAAGATAGACTGAGCTGCCCCAAAACTTTACCTATTTATCCCGTATATCATGCAGGCTTCATTTTCTGGCATAAGAATGTGTATAATACTGGTTAATTGCTTAGAGGACTAAGCCTGCCCAGTAAAAGTATGTTTAGGTAAACTGAGCATACTCGACATGGCCACATTGGGTTGACTGAGCCATAAAACTTCAACACAACCAAATAAATCACTGTATTTTACCTCAAAGATTTGCTCACATTTGAAACTCCTTAACAAACTTGCCTTTAACTCATTGAAGACAGGAGACCCCTAAACAGGTAACTGGCAAACAGTGCAAACCCAGATCAGGCACCGCAGAACGTGGTGTCTGATCAGAGTTTTGGGGTGGTCGGGTGGTGCGAAGGTGCTGTGTATCTTACATCACCGGGGCGTCCAACTGATATTGGCTTACAATTGGGCAAGGCCTGCTATCCTTGTAGTGGGTAAGGGCAGAGGGGGAATGTTTTTATTTCTTCTGTTTCTTCACTTTCTTTCCTGTTCCTCTTTCTTCCCTGTCCCTCTCTTTCATCTCCTCTACTCTCTCTTCTGTCTCTTTTCTCCCTTTCTCTGGGAGACGACACAAAATGACCCTCAAGGGTTGATGTGTCGTTAAACCCCAACACAATCAATCTGATCAGAGTTTCCACTGTTCACAAATAGTTCAACCAGTTTCCTTTAGGAATAGCTACATCATATAGCCTGACATTCCTAAAATCCAAAATCCACTTTTCCAGTGTATAGTGTGGGAGAGTCTTTTCAGTCTTTAATGGGTTAAATTCTACACAGCTACATTTTACTACCTGTTCTTGTGTCAAAAAGAAATGCCATATGAGTGGCAAACTGTGTCATCTGATCTGAGTCTACATTGTTTGTTTAAGACTGTCTGTGTGAATAATTAGGTAAATATGGTCATCTTAGATAATTCTATTGTACTAAAGAGTATAGTCTACATTTATCAACTATTGTAGGATTTCTTTTGCAAACAAGTGAGATAGAAAACTTTATGTAATTTTCTTTCTTTTGCCATGAAATTAATTACTGCGGTCAAGAGTCAGTTCTGTGGGTGGATTTTTAACCCTTTAAGTAGATTAAAAACTTGTCCATAAAGGATGTGTTTTCTTAACTGTTGTTCTGCTGAACCCAGATATACCCTGCCTTTGCAAACAGTGTAGATCTGAAGAAGCCAACTGATCTGGATCTGCACTGCTTGTCATTATGTATGTAAATTTGTATCAACAATCTGGATCAAGTAATCCGATGGGCTGAAAATTAGAAGTGGGTGTGGTAACTTAATTTATTCAGCAGGACAAGGGTTAAGATGTTGCTGGCAGGGAAGTATATAGTGTGGTTTCTTAAATCATAAATGTAGAGATACCTGTCAAAGCCTGATACATCTTTTTATGCAAACCTTGTTCTTTGAAATTATTGAGAATCATTGAGGTCTCCAATAATTGCAATGATTTTAGAATAATATTTTTCGTGTCAGCTGTCTTCTACTTGACTGTGTGATGACTGGAAGTTGTACCCTTGTGTTCCTAATGAATCAGTTTTATTGCTTAGCATGCTGGGTAAAATGTTCATGAGACATTTTGAAATAATTTCTTATTTTTTCCCAAAAAATAGGCTTTGACATTTAATGCAGATTATCTCCTAAGTGACCATGAAAGAACCATTCAAAATTGTGGTTGGCAACATTCATTTTTTATTATCATTTCTCTGAGAAAATAAGGCTTGACATTTCTTGTGAATCCATGCGAGCAAATGTGAAATATCTAGTCTTATTTTCTTGGGGAAAAAAAAATAGTATGTCATCCACTGCTATTGTGAATGATACTTTACGGGTTAGTTTTTTGAAAATTTATAATGAACACAATATTACTTCAGTAATTTATAGAAGCGTCCTATTGCCAGGTGAAAAAAATATTAAGTCCTACGTATGACATAGTAATAGGAGATAGTAACTCCTTCATCGGAGATAATGTCCTACATAGGAGATAGTAGTAGGAGATAGTAACTCCTTTGTAGGAGATAATAAGTCCTACATAGGAGATAGTAACTCCTACATAGAAGATAATAAGTCCTATTTAGGAGATAGTAACTACTACTTAGGAGATGATAGGTCCTATGTAGGAGATAGTTAGGAGACTGATTGTTGATATGTTTCTTATTTTTTTTGTGTTTTCTGGAAAAAAAGTGAGGAAAATATTTCAAAATGTTATCTGCTTAATTTTTTACCCGACAAGTTTACCCTTAAAGCGCCAAGCAAAATTTGTAGCAGACAGTATTCTATTTTTTTTTTTTTTTTTTTTTTCAGAGGAAGCAAGTCTTGATATTCCATGTGAATCGTCTGCTTGAAATGTCAAGACTTGTTTTCTCTGAAAATAAAAAAAATAAAAAATCTGCTGCAGTTGTGATTGGCGCTTGAAGGGTTAAGCATTAATGTGAAATTATGATTGATACATGTCACATCTTTTTGAATGCAATTTCTTTATTTTAGTTATAGTAGATATATATTATCATGCTGCTAGTTTATTCATTAGATTTTCATGGCTGTAATTTTTCAGTATTACAATTGTCTACTGGTACTTTTATTTTGTCACTTGGAATGACAATTACTTGATTTTTTTTTTGTGATTGTTAAACATTGTGATAGAATATATATATTTGGGTATAAAATTACAAAGTTTTAAAATAGAGTTATTTATATACTGTATTTACCTGGGCCCAGTTGTTCAAAGCGTCGTTAGCTTAACGAGCTCGTTAAGGGTCATTTTGCTAAGTGTTTTAGCTGATTCAATACACAATATTTTGATATTTTTTGCTGAAAAAATGTGAGTAGCTTTTGCACTGCAAAAGCTACTCACATTTTTTCAGCAAAAAAATTCAGAATATTTGCGTATCACTCGATGTAAATTTTAACGAATCGTTAACTAACGACGTCGTTAGCTTTGAACAACTGGGCCCTGAAATTTTTGTACACTTATTCCACTATAACCATTTACCATACTTATTGGACACTCTAATTCTTGACGTTACTTTTCAGATACTACTTTTCAAACACAATACCTCATTACCCTATTTTTTTGGACTTGTAACTTTACCATGGGCTAACTCTTTGGTAGCCAAATTTCAGACGACATTTGTTGTCTGCTTTTTTTTTAACAAACTATCTCTTGGAAAGAAGTTTATATGTAAAGTTGAAAGACTGAATGTCAAACAGCATAGAGCCAGATGAGACCGCTCATTATGAGCCATCTCATCTGGATCTATGCTATTTGCAAAAACCTGTTATTATCACTTGTGGCAGTGAAAGTTAAAGTCCAGAGCAACCAACCAACTTTTTACCATACTTTTTGTACACTATAACTCTTTAAGTCAAGTTAAGCTTTTTAATGTAGTCAGGCAACAGTCACATTGGGGCTATGCCTTAGATTATTATACTTTCACAGCATTTATACCTCCTCAAGCTGTATTTATGAAGTGAGTGGGAGGGGGTATACTGTTTTCAGTGTCTGTCAGTCCATCTAATGTCCGTTATGTTTGTCCGCTGATGTCTGAAAGATGTCCAAAATGTAATGTAGATTCAGATCAGCCTGCATATTTGCACAGTCTAAGAAGGATCTTCCAATCTTCCTTGGGACATTTGAGATAGCCAAGGATGCAAAGTTCTTCAGGCGGACGATGATTCTGATTCACCCTTCTGTAATGCTCAGGCTGATCAGGGCGTGCCATCACAAAAACATACCTATATAATATTGACCCCTTTAAACCCCACTTTTATATATTAAAACTGGGGTTTACAGGGGTATACATTATTTTTTTTTATTTCTGCGCAAAAACATAGATTGTGGGTATTCGTCAGAACCGCCTCACCGAAGGCATTCTAACGAGCACCCACAATCTATGTTTTGAGCAGAAATATGAAAAATATCAGGGTTTTTTTTTCTGAAAATTTTCAGTTTTTGGAGGGAAAATTTTCTATATATTTGAACTAGGGCCCAATATACACTGGACTAGCAACTACGGTACAGGTATTGTATTTATTGGAAATATGTTGTGGCTGAGTTTTCATAATTTTGTATGATGAAGTTTAAATGCTCATATTTCAGTTATTTTTCCAAATTAATATCTGAGGTTTGTTTTCAAAAAGCAATAGCTCAATATATTACCTTTAAGACTGCAGCATTATATTAAAGGAAAAACCAACAATTTTTGTAAACACAACGAGAAAACTAGGTACCCGTTTTAGCTTTTTTCGGCACTTTTAGCAGAAAATCATCAGAAATTCCCCCAAAATGATGTTATAACTTCAATCTATTTAATTGTGACTTAACATTTTTCAACCAAACCCATTAAAAACAATTTATTACAACTTCAGTTATTATCCAAAATCATTTTTAATGACCATAGTGCTGTAAAATAGCACTTAAATCAAGCCACAACAACATATTTTGGCAGTTCCGTTAGTGACAAGTCCGGGTCGTCATGAAAACATGCCTATATAATATTGACTCCTTAAACCCCACTTTTATATAGTAAAACTAGGGTTTACAGGGGTATACATTTTTTTATTATTTCTGCTCAAAAACAGACATTGTGGGTACTCGTTAGAACCGCCTCGGCGAGGCGGTTCTAACGAGTACCCTCAATCTATGTTTTGAGCAGAAATTTGAAAAATATCAGAACTTTTTATCTGAAAATTTTCAATTTTTGGAGCTGCAATTTTTCTATATATTTGAATAGGCATGTTTTCGTAATGATTATTAGGTCCGAGGTTTGAATAAGTGTGTTTTCGTAATGTGCCCATTTCATGCATTGCATATCATCTGCTACAAAAAACAAAAGATGATCAATGTCCTGGACAAAGATGTCTTATATAAATGGAAGTTTTGCTGCCATTTTGCAAAGAGAGACAACTTTCAGACAGGAAGTTGCCTTTATAGTATACAAGACCTCACAAAAAAGGTGGCTACATTTAAGGCGAGAATGAGCTCCCAGAGGGATCCCTAAATTTGGGGTATGAAAATGAAATCCAGGCTGACGATTAATGCTAACAAACAACAAACAAACAAACAAACAACTAAATAAAAAAATAAAAAAAATATAATAATAATAAAAAAGTAACAAAAAACAACAACAAAAAACAACAACAACAACAACAACAAAAAAAAAAACAACAAAAAAAAACAACAAAACAACAACAACAAAAAACAAATAAACATTAGGGAAAATTCAACATGTACGAACTTATTAACATTTATTATGTATATACCTGTTCTAGGCAACTGACGTTTTAATATTGCCATGAGAAATGAAATGCACATTTTGTTTAATTCATTAATGTCCAGTAGACTCTTCTATTTAACTCTTTCGGCAGGCCTATTTCCAGTGGGAGGCTGTATTTTGCGGCGTCTGATCTGGGTCTACATTGTTTTTAATATCCCTTTTAAGGAACACAAGGCATAAATGGGTAAAGTTAGTGAGCTTTAAGATACCTCTAATTAAAGGTCACTGGTTAAGCAAAATAATAATAATTATAAATAGTAGATAAATCACCGATTCCAGATGTCACACATCGCACATATTTTTTTTTTCAGGTACACAAGTAGTGTGCATCACTAATTTCTCATTAGCTTAAAGGATACTGGGTACATTTGGCAGTTTTTGCACCGTTTACAACTTTTGTGAATTCATGTATGCTTTCCTTCACAATAAACCCCTTCTGATACGGGTCTGCCCTAAAAGGAAGAGTTTGCTTCAATTTCCATTTAGAGTGGATCCCCTTTTCAGAAGGAGGGAATATAAATTTTGACACAGTTGCTGCCCCTGAAAATGTATCAGTTCACCCTGACATTATAGATATTGTATTAAGTTGTACACTAAAACTTGTTTGTGGCTCGGACCTAATATTGGGTCCAAGTTTATGGCCAGGAAACATACACATCATTTTGACGTCGTGACGTTGCGGTGAAACTGAGCATCATCACGAAAAAAATACCTATTAATTTTGACCCCCTTAAACCCCACTTTTATATAGTAAAACTGGGGTTTACAGGGAGATATATATATATATATATATATATATATATATATATATATATATATATATATATATATATATATATATATTTCTTATTTCTGCTCAAAAACATAGATTGTGGGTACTTGTTAGAACCCCCTCGGCGAGGCGGTTCTAACAAATACCCACAATCTATGTTTTTGAGCAGAAATAAGACAAATCATGTATCAGGTAATAAAATGAAGTTCAAGTCTTCGGTTAAGTATGGTAAGGAGTTAAGGTGTCCGAATACTTAGAGTAAATTAGGTAATAAATCACAGTTTCGGTTAACATGGGGAGACACGTGGTTAAGTTACTACACTGCAAAGCTGGAATATCATACAGGCCCGGGAAAAATACTATAACTGAATTTTTCCTGGATCATTATTATTTATTCCTCTGTATCTCGCAGTGAGGGCTTCCAACAAAAACGAAACATGAATAGCGAGTCTTACAAATTCCTCCCATTCCTGTCACACATGTCCTTCGTATTCCTTGTTATATTTTCCTGTTTTGATACGTATTCACTTTCGGGAGGCTGGGGTGCGAAAACATAAATGATTGTATCAGTAATTAAGGAGATTAGATACATCTGGCAGACTTCTCGCCATCTTAATAAGGGAGATAACTTTTATTACTTCCTGTTTGCTTCCATACACAGCAAGTCCTTATTCAAATTTGGTTTATTCTAAAAGAAAGAATTTGCTCCCAACCCAAAGGGAGCAAATGCTTTCCTTTTAAAGTAGACCCTTTTCAGAAGGGAGACAAGACAAATGAATAGAGGTGCCTCCCCTAAAAAGGTATCTATCCTTGTTAAGTAGACGTTATGTTTATATTATTTAAATGCTTATATAGGCGCTTTAATTCTTTCCTGATGTTTTGCGGTCTACAAATGAGGAATTGTTATTGAAGATTGGCAAATGCATCCGGTGTTAACTCTGTTTGGCGTGTATGGTTCTCGACAATCATGTCAGCACGTTCTGTCTGTCCCATTTCTCTAAACGCTCGTTCTAGGTCCTTTACTTTATCCTTCTCTTTCGATAACGCCTTCATTCTCTTCCACTGCATCAAGAGTTTTAGTGTCACTTCTATTTTTGTCGCGTCCGAAGCGCCTATGAGACCACAAGCTGATGCGCCATTGGCTGCGTGTACGATCGTTGTCGTTGGAACATTTAATAACATAAGAAACACTAAACCATTATATTTTTCTGCGCCGACGTCCCGTGCTAAAATGGCGAGACTGCTGTCTGTGAGAACTGCTGATTCCTTCTTTATTGCTGTCGTTGTTGATGCTAAATAAAAGAAAAACTGAATTTGTTATTCCAACAGATAGTTCGGTAATGTAGTCAGTGTGTCCATTTCAGCATCAGCGTGAGAAAACGTACCCTCTGACGTGTGCGCTCAATGAAGGATCAGATAAGCTCAGTCTGGTCAGTCTTCGTTTTCCATTACGGAAACACGCCTATTCAAATATATAGAAAATTTTACCTAAAAAAACACTGATATTTTTTCATAATTCTGCTCAAAACATAGATTGTGGGTACTCGTTAGTACCGCCTCGGCGAGGCGGTTCTAACGAGTACCCACAATCTATGTTTTTGAGCAGAAATAGGAAAAATAATGTCTACACCTGTAAACCCCAATTTTACTATAAAAATGGGGTTTAAGAGGGTCCATATTATATAGGTATGTTTTCGTTTTCTGCATGAAGATACTTTGCATCCTTGCCTGTCAAAACTTTGCCCAGTGATGATTCTGATCATATCGTGTGAATGCTCAGGCTGATCTGAATCTTTGCTGGGCGTACATGTCAGAAGGTATTTTTCTCATCAGTGACGTTGTAGCTCATTTAGTGAATAAAGACAGGTAGCTAGACGTTTCAATATTCATATATTTAAGAAACTTTGCTCTGATTGGGTAGTTTGCCAACTATGCTACGTAGCCAAGTTTGGTCAAGGGAGGTAATTATATGCTTAATTCTAATTATAACGTAAAAGGCTTTTTATTACATTTTCAGCAGTGATTTACTGAAATTTATCAGTGAATCTTTAATTCACCGAGTGAATTATTTCATTTCGAACGTTTTGACGTCATAATTGCTAGGCAACGTTGCTGACGTAGTTGGTAACAACAATAACAATAGTTGGCGTTTCGCGCAAAATTTGATAAAATCATGGAAATCAGACTGCAATTTTCACGTCCAATTGGCGTTTTTGAGGTAAGACCTGCAACACAAACACAAAGTATGATTTTCTAAATAATCCAGTTCAACTTTCGTGACATTTTGTGTCTGTATTTCAAGCACAGGATGATTTTTGCATTAAAATGAAAACAAGATGGCGACTGATTTTCAAACTAAACCACGCCTCTTGAAATTCATGCACTGACTAGAACAATTCGGTAGGAATCCATAACAGCTGAATGTAAAAATTCAAAGGTAAAACATGGATGAAAATGTAATAAATAGTTTATTTAGTTGTTTTGATCGATTACGGAGAAATAATTCATTCGTGTTCTAAGGTTTGCTTGTAAAAAACTCGTTCGCTTCGCTCACTCGTTTTTTACGCGCAAGCTTTAGAACACTAGTGAATTATTTCTCCGTAATCGATCAAAACAACTAAATAAACTCTATTTATTACATTTTCAGCAGTGATTTACTGAGATTTATCAGTGAACCTTTAATTCAACGAGTGAATTATTTCATTTCGAACGTTTTGACGTCACAATTGCTAGGCGACGTTGCTGACGTAGTTGGTAATAACAATAACAATAGTTGACCTTTCGCGGAAAATTTGATAAACCCATGGAAACCAGACTGCAATTTTCACGCCCAGTTGGCGTTTTTTGAGGTTAGACCTGCAACAGAAATATAAAATATGATTTTCTTGATAAGTTCACTTCAGTTCACTTTTCGTGACATTTTTTTGTCTGTATTTCAAGCACAGGATGATTTTTTGATTAAAGTGAAAACAAGATGGCGACTGATTTTCAAACTAAACCACGCTTCTTGAAATTCATGCACCGACTGGAACTATTTTGGTAGGAAATCACAATGGCTGAATGTAAAAATTCAAAGGTAAACCATGGATGAAAATGTAATAAACAGTTTATTTAGTTGTTTTGATCGATTACAAAGAAATAATTAACTCGTGTTCTTAGGTTTGCTTGTAAAAAACTCGTTTGCTTCGCTCACTAGTTTTTACGTGCATGCCTTAGAACACTGGTGACTTATTTCTCGTAATCGATCAAAATAACCAAATAAACTCTATATAAACACTGCGGTATAGTAGTATTTTATGTATTTTAGTGATTTACAAGTGCATTTATTTCACAAGAATGCAGAAACATCACATACCACTGAACCCATGCAGGGATTTTTAATGAAAATTTATTAGAGTCAATGAAGAGGCCTAACTGACTGAAAGTACTTAGTCTGGTCCTGAAAATTTGATCTTTCAGGTGTTTCATTATTTTGTATGTGTTTACTGCTTTCAAGGGTCAATCCTTTCAGACTCTGTTTCAGAGAGAACATAAATGGGCCGCGCCAGGCGAAAACGTGTCTTCGGACATATGCGGAGTCTGATCAGGACCTTCCCTGTCTGCTAACAAAATCATTAGATTCTATCAAATGTATTAATCGGCAAATGCCTGGATGAGACTAAGCACACGCGTGGGATGAACCTGCCTGTGTATTTTGCGCATGCTCGAAGGTAATGTTTCGACTGGCGTGGTCCACATTATAGTCTTGAAATTGTGGGTATCAGAACACTTTGCTTAACCCATTTACGCCAAGTTCTACCATAACCTTTTAGACCGGTCCAAATCCATAGCAGAGAGGTCCGGTCAGTTTTTTTTTTATTATTATTACCATATTTTATAGAAATTCCTGTATCTAGTGCAGACGGTGTAGACCCTGATCAGATGCCGCGGTATGCGGCGTCTGATCTGGGTCTACACTGTTTGCCAATGTCCCTTTTATTGGACGCTAGGCATAAATGGGTTAATTCTACGTAAAACAAGATTCGCTGGTAAAACCATTTAGAACAAAACTAATGCTTCTGTGATATTTGTTATAGCCTAAGAAGCTCCGGCACCAATCCGTAGTCGAATACCGTATTTACCCTAAAGAGGAAACAGTGTAGACCCAGATCAGACGCCGCAGAACGCGGCGTCTGATCAGGGTCTGCACTGTTTCTAACTCATCCAGCAAATATCAGACAAAATTAGGACAAGTATGGTAAGGAGTTAAAGGTGTCCGAATACTTTGATAGTAAATACGGTATTACTGTATTTTGCTAGTACTTAGTGACAGTGACACTAAACTTCAGTGCATGGTTGGTCCCATCGATACATGAAAGCACACTTGTAATAAAGCATTACTACTTAAAAAAAAAAAACAAAAAAAAAAAAAACAACAACAAAAAAAACAGCAAACACACAATGGTGTAACAATGTAGTTTCTACGTTGAAACGACTTGGCATGTGTATTGGGCAGAAAGAACCCCGTGGGCACATGACATTTATACATCATCACATCAATGTTGATGCAACGTCATGACATCGACAATGACGTTGCATCGATGTTGATGCGACGTTGTCTCAACGTTACGTGTCCGCTGGAAAGTTTCAGGTTTGTTGTCTTCATGTGCCAACACTTACACTTTCCACTTGAGAAGGTAACATTTGATTCCCTTGATTTTGGTCTGTCCGGTTCCTTCTTACCCTTTTCTTTCAAAAGTACAGTTTTTCTCGCGGTCGGCATACTGAATTTAATCTTATTTCCGTAGCCCTTCACTTCTAGACCTTTTAATTAATGAATATTTTGAGGCTTACCACATTCAGACAGAAGACAAACCAGTAGAAAACTGCCCTGTGTTATATGTTATGGTAGCAAGGCGCATGCCATTCAGGTTATCTGATCAGAGAATTATCCATTTACTAAAATGTATGGCTATTTTCCTCATTTCTCCGCAAAATGTATGTTGGATCAAGTTGTTCATACTCGTCAGAATGAGTACCAGCAATAATTTTATGGAAAATGAGAAAAACAATGGACAGGCTTCTTATCTAATGTCAAAATTCACAACGAACAGCAAATGTTCTTCTTATGGTTTGCGCCGGATATTCTCCAAGGGAATACTCTTGGCATGGAAACATTACATGTCTTTCCTCCTCAGTGCAGGACTACTCTTAAAGGAAAGAATTTGCTCCCTCTGGGAGCAAATTCTTTCCTTAAAGAGTAGACCAATTTTAACTTGATGTTTCAAATACGAGGGAGGCGATCTCCTATTTGTAAACGCTGTCTTCCTTCCCTTTGCAAAAAATTAGAAGGGAGTTCGATCATTCGATCATCTGGTTTGGTTGCTATTTTGTGCTCTAATGTTACTCCCGCGTGTAAGTTTCAATGAAAGCCATAAGCCCATTTAAATAAAGATTCTTAGCTTTTCAGGCGTTTTTGAGCAGAAATAAGAAAAATAATGTATATCCCTGTAAACTCCAGTTTTACTTTATAAAAGTGGGGCTTAAGGAGTCAAAATTATATAGGTATGTTTTCGTGGTGGCAGAGGAGTCCCAGGGTACGACACCATAACAGGCACAACACATAACAGAAGAAACCAAACTGGAGTAAGTTTTATCAACTACGGGTTAAACTACTGAGATTTGATCGGCCGAGTATTACACAAACCAAATTAGTAAGAGCGATGATCGAACTCGATCTTTTTTTTGCTCATGGTAAGCCTCGTTTGACCTTCATCACGAAAACATACCTATATAATTTTGACCCCCTTAAACCCCATATTTATACAGTAAAACTGGCGTTTATAGGGGTATACATTATTTTTCTTATTTCTGCTCAAAAACATAGTACCCACAATCTATGTTTTGAGGAGAAATATGAAAATATCAGAATTTTTTATCATAGAAGTTTCATTTTTTTGGTGGTGAAATGTTCCATATATTTGTTTTCGGCGTGTTTTCGTAATGTGCATTTAGAAGTCAGATATGGATCCGCGTATATGTGCCTAAAACTATTTTTAAGAAATCGAAACAAAATCGTTATTTAAACAGAAAATTATGCTTTCAATACGTAGAATATCCCAGTTGAATTGTATTTTCAGTGCAATTAATTATCCTTTGTATGTTGAAAATTTGAACATATCAGCAGACGATAACATAGTTTTATTTTATTTTTTTTCTTTTCCGATTCAATCAAACATGAGACTATTTTAATACTCTGCATGCTGGTTAAAATTTCAGTAAACAGCATTTTGAAAAAGTTGTCGTTTTTCTTCATAAAATATAATTTTACATAGTATTTTCTGAATAAAAAAAAATATCACCGATCTCTACACAGAATGACCTATCAATCCTTATTTTCTGAAATGTACAAAATAAATCTCATATTTCGTCTGGTGAAATTGGCACGTGAAATATTAAAGGGTAAAGAACTGACAAAAAAAAAAAAATTCCTTGTCGTAGCACTTCCAGATAATATTTTATCCGAGCGTTCCTTTAGCAAATCTCCGGTAAGAAATTCATAACCCAGTAGAAACATTAATTATAATAATTTCCTTTCAATTAGCGTTGCTATATGATTATATCCGCTAAACACTTTCAACCCGACAGGTGTTTAATTGCTCACAGCCCTTTCTTTTTAACCCATTAACATGCCATATTTAATCTTTACCACTCTCTGGGGTGAATCAGCAGACGACAAACTGATGGCATTTTTCTTATATTTTCCAGGAAATAGGCTTTGATATTTCATACAAATTGTCTCCCTAGGGAACAATTTGTTTGAAATCCCAACACCTATTTTCTGGGTAAAATTAAAAAAATATGTCGTCTGCTGAAATTTTTACCCAGCATGTACCAGCTTTAGTAAATGAGTGATGTTTTCATAATTTTCCTAAAAGCGGTTAGACATTTCCTATAAACCCTTATGAGAGGAAACATGAGGTAACTTGAATGGAATGTCCAGCTGCCATGAAAATATCACCCATCCATCGTCTGCCAATTTCCCCTACAGCATACTAGAGAGTTTAAAAGAAAATTTCTATCGATTCATTACGAAAACCATGCCTATTCAAATATACTGAAAATTTTACAAAAAAAAAAAAAAAAAAAAAATCAAATAAAAAATTCTGATATTTTTCATATTTCTGCTCAAAACATAGATTGTGGGTACTCGTTAGAACCGCCTCGACGAGGCGGTTCTAACGAGTACACACTATATGTTTTAGCAGAAACATGAAAAATAATGTATACCCCTGCAAACCCCAGTTTTACAATACAAAAGTGGGGTTTAAGGGGCTCAAAATTAAAAAGGTATGTTTTCGTGATTGCCTGTGTTTACTATGTTACGTTATAATGTCCAAAACACGACAAGGAAAGCTGTTTATTTTAAATTCCTATAAAATTATCAGCGTTTTTTATGAAACAATATACAATGAAAAAATATTGAACAATAAACTAATGTTAACCTTTAGCACTATCTGGGCAAATCCAACAGACAATAAATAAATGGCATTTGTTTTATTAATTTCCCAGAAAATAGGGTTTGACACTTTACGCACTTTACGCAGATTGTCTCCTCCTTCGGGACATCTGCATGACAGGCAAAACGTTTTTTGTTGTTGTTTTTTTCTGGGGAAAAAAAGAAAAAAGAAAATGTTTAAAAAATACGTTTGTTAATTTTTTCACAGCATACCAAGCGTAAAGTATTATTTTACTTTAGTGTGAAAGTTGAAGGTTTTTCAATTTAACATTTACCACTCTCTGGGATAATTCGGCAGACGGCAAACTGGTAGTTTTTTTTCCTTATTTTTCAAAGAAAACAGGATTTGATATTTCATGCAAATTGTCTCCAATTTGCATGAATGTCAAATTCTGTTTTCTGGGGAAAATAGGAAAAAAAAATCAAAATGTCGTCTGCTGAAAATGTTATCCAGAGTGCTAAGCGTTAACAAATTCAGTGTAGTTAACCGATTTTAATACCTAAACTTTAATATCCCGCAAAGTAAATTATGTAGGACGCCTTAGAAGACGTGTCTGATCAGGGTCTACATAATTTGCTATAACATTAACAATCTGCAAATAAAAACGTGGAACGATCATATCCCACCATCATCGTGTCATCGGGCATATATCAACTCGGTCAAAAATTGACGAACTTTGCCCTTTAGCAATCACAAACTAGATCTCCACAATATCTATGCACATATCAAGTTTCTTGAAAATTCATGGAGATTTATTAAAGTTATTGTCCTGAAACGAAAATACAGATGTGTCGCGGGCAGATAACTCTGTCAAAAAATCGACAAAAATGCCCATTAGCAATCCCAAAGCAGATCTCCACCATATTAATGCACATATCAAGTTTGATGAAAATCCATTGACATTACACAAGTTATTGTCCGGAAACAAAAATACGGATATGTCGCGGACAGATTGACGAAATTTGCCCATTTGTAATCCCATATCAAATCTCCACAATATGAATGCACATACGAACTTTGGTAAAATCCATTGACAATTATTCAAGTTATACTCGAAAATACGGACGGATGGACGTACGACAGACGGACGGACTGAGGTACAGGCACCAACGTGAAACCATACTACCCCGCCATTATCGTGTAGCGGGGTATAAAAAACAAAGCTGTGGAAGTTTCTATATAGGCAGTGTATCGGGTTCTGGTACCGGACCTCTAGTCTCACAGGCTTGGGATCCGATACCCTAGACCCACGCAGAGTCTAGAAGATAGGAACCGAATCCCTAGTGCACACTTGTAGCACAGACTAGGGAACTGGCAGTATGTTAAAAAATCTGTTTAAGCCCAAAGTCTTACCATGAATACTGTCCACTTAAAGCCGGAACAATTGTTTTGTTAAATCGGTTTTACTTCCCGCGAGAATGGCCTGGAATGCTTCTCATGATTTCCTTCAATGTCAAGGACACTGGAAACACTTGGTAGATGTTTGGCCATTTCCACCAAGGGAGATAAATAAAATATTTTGGCTTTTTTTTTTTTTTGACCAAATTGTTCATAACTAACGATGTCGTTAGTTAACGTATCGTTAAATTTTGATCATTTCATATGGCATATATGCTGATATTTTTTTTGCTGAAAAAATGTGAGTAGTTTTTGCAATTGCAAAAGCTACTCACATTTTTCAGCAAAAATACCTGTGAAATTAGAAATTGTACTTACTAGAACATTTTGACCACTAACGAGCTCGTTAAGCTAACGATGCTTTGAACAACTGGGCCCTGTTTGCTTTACTGCACGTTTAGCGCCTTTTGAAAAGGGATCTATTTTACAAAGACAGAATTTGCTTCCTCTGGGAGCAAATTCTTTCCTTATAGAATAGATCCCTTTTCAGAAGGGGAAGAAAGGCAAACGTCTCTGCTGAAAGCGTAAACTGTATCGATTCTCCTTAATCACAGTGTTTGGCATTTGAAAAGGAAAAAATAAAAAAAAAAAAAAAAAAGTAAAGACAAGTTGTTATGGAGGAAAACAGAACCATACTTGTTTATAGAAGAATCCGTATATATGTCCGTTCGCTCAGCGGCAAACACATTACGAAAAAACGCCTATTCAAATATACTGAAAATTTTACAACCCAAAAGGAAAATTTTCAGATAAAAAATTCCGATATTTTTTATATTTCTGCCCAAAACATAGATTGTGGGTACTCATTAGAACCGCCTCGGCGAGGCGGTTCTAACGAGTACCCACAATCTATGTTTTGTGCAGAAATAAGAAAAATAATGTATACCCCTGTAAACCCCAGTTTTACTATATAAAAGTGGGGTTTAAGGGGGTCAAAATTATATAGGTATGTTTTCGTGATGAGGTGGCATAAAAAGCCAAAGAATGCGAAGATAAAACAAAATAAATTAGATGTGAATGAGATACTTTGGAGCAGCCAGGCATGTATACTGGCTCCAGTCGTTTCAGCGATTTTTTTATGTCATTCTTTATCCCTTCCTGTAGCTGTATTTGTCTCTTTGATCCCATTTCACTGTTTTACAACTCTATCTTTTCCACTAAGGGAAATCAAATCATTATACGCTCTACTAGATTGTATACCCTTGAAAAGAAAAGAGAAAATGATAGAAAAGATAGAGTCTGGAGACAGACTACCAGGCATGTACCACGATATATTTTTGACCATACAACATGGAAGTTTAAATATTGTGTAACGACCAGTCTAGCCAGCCATAGTTCGCGGAATAGGTTGTATAGTATTGCGAATATATTAATTGGAATTACAATTCGATCTAGTAAGTACACAATTTAAAATATTGATTTCGGATTATATATTGCCAATATTTTTATCAGAACAAATCGAATTCAGTGCAAATACAGTCGACTCTCGTTATCTCGACCTCGCATATCTCGACTTACCGCTTATCTCGAAGTGAAAATCTGGTCCCTGTTATAACACTGAGATCTACCAACAGGCAACAAAATATTGTGGAAAAGAGGAGAAATTGCTTCTCCTCTTTTCCACAATATTTTCAATATATCTCTAACTTAAGAGTCAAATTATATATTAATTCTGTTAAAGGTGGTTGTTCGATTAATTGTTTTCCTAAGTTCCGCAAATCTGATATGTCGAAGTACGGATACCTCGAACTGTTTCATAGAGTCCCTTGGATTTCGAGATAACGAGAGTCGACTGTAATTTATCGACACGGAAAGGGGTTGAACATGTAAACAACAGAAGTAAATGAAAAAAAAATAAAATACACGTCATCCAAAGAAAAGGAGAGAAAGGGCAGGCTGGCAAATGAGAGAAGAAAACGAAGAGGATGAGGAAAAAGCGAATGTTACAGCAGAAACAGAAATGGGCCCTACCCAGTCAGCATTCTACGTAAATCTATATCGGGCCGTCATCGGCCCGTCAGGGTAGCTGACGGGCCGATGACGGCCCGATGTAGATTTACGTAGAATGCTAGCTGGGTATCTCCACCCCACTACCCACTGCAATCACGTTCGGATGGTGGGAATGTTTTTTTATTGGAGCCATTATTCATTGCTTGTCACAATATAAGTACCGTCACGAGTCTGCAAATCACCCATAAAAAGTGGCAGATCACAGAAAAACGTGCATACTCTTTCTTGTATGTTAGCCCGAAAGACCCACATAGGCTGCGCAGCCATAATCTTGCTATATGGCCAATATTTTGTAGGCCATAAGGGTGAAGTCTGCGAAAAGGCAAGGTTTTAACCCAGCAAACACACAACGTCACAACAACGTCGTTACAACGTCGCTGCAACGTCACGTTGTAACAACGTCGTTACAACGTCGCTACATTGTAACGACGTTGTAGCAACGTTGTGTTTGCTACCTTGCAAACAACGATGCAACAACGTCGTTACAACGTCGCTGCAACGTCACGTTGCAACAACTTTACAACGTCGCTGCAACGTCGTGACGTTGCAGCGATGTTGTAACGACGTTGTTGCTGGGAGAGTGGTGTTAGGATGTACATGTTGATCCGGATCTTTGATATGAGTCGAAGTATGAGTAAAGGGCCCTTCACATATGCGGACAACCAAGGCCCTGATCAGACTGTGCATTATATACACGATCAGGGCTTTCTTTGTCTGCTTATAGAATCATTGAGTAGTGCAGAATATTTTGGTGATCAAAAGTCACGATCAGACTGCGTGGAACGCATGTGATGATCTGGATCTCCGCTGTTGTATGAAACGGCTTTAAATGTTGTTGTGACCTTGTATGGCATTTTGCGTCAGTTTGTTTACAAAGACACGGACCATGGACGTTTTTCTTTTTCGATTAAAACAGAAATGTACGAAATAGTACCTTCAGGGTAGTTTTAATCGGGGGAGAGGGAGGGGTGGGGGTGGGGGGACGCCCATGACCCGTGGCCCTATGAGTTTGTATACCCGCTTCAAACTGGAGTATGTTATTCCTTAAAGCGTCAAGAAAATTTGTAGCAGACAACATTCTAAACTTGATTTTGTATTTTTCAGAGAAAACAAGACTTGACATTTCATGTGAATCGTCTGCTAGACAGATGATTCACGTGAAATTTCAAGCCTTGTTTACTCTGAAAAAGTTATTTCAGAGTGTCGTCTGCTGTATGATAGTGCTTAAGGGTTAACGAATACGAATGGTCGATCAACTATGTCTTTCAAGAAAACAAAAACAGAGGTACAAAATGTCAGATCGAATGACACGACTTTCTCCTAAACTAAACAATCTAACCACTAATCTTGAAACATGTCAATATCTTTTACCAACCTTCTTCACCCATTTTGATTGTTTTACAAACAATTACCAATCCAAAATGCGAAATGTAAACCAAAATTAAATTTTCTTCTCAATTGTTACGAATATTCACTACACGGTTGACTCTGTATGCAAATATAATATGCATAGTTACTGTACATAGTTACGGTAGGTTCAACAAGTCTTTGATTAGATCTTGTACGACTTCTGCTTGAATGTCAACACGTTAAAGAGCTTTACAATAATACCATTTGCAATATTCAATTGAAGACATTATTGATATGAAGTCAGGTTTGTACGGTGATACGTTTCCGCCATCACACATATCAAGTCTTTGAATCATTGAATTAGGTCACCATAATTTATAAGGATTACGTTGACACACCTATGTGAAACATGTTAACATGTACACCTATGTGAAAACACGTTAACATACAAGTATGAAACTCGTCATCATATGTGAAACGCGTTAACACACCAAAGTGAAACACGTTCGCACACCTATGTGAAACACATTTACAAACACACATTAACATACCTATGTAAACTCGTAAATAGGATATACGTTAACACACGTTATTTGCAAAACATGCTAACACACCTATGTGAAACATTTCAACATACCTTTCTAAAACAGGTTGACAGCCTGCCCAGTAAATGTGTGGTTAGGTAAACTGACCGCGCTCGACATGACCCCATTGGGTTGACTGGGTCGTAAAACCTCAACACAAACAAACGTTATGTGAAATACATTAACAACATCACATGTGAAACGCGTTAACATACCTAAGTGAAACACGTTCACACATCTACGTGAAACACACTAACATACACACATTAACATACCCATGTAGACTCTTACATAGGATACGTTAACGCACGTTGTTTATGAAGCATGCTAACACACCTTTGTGAAAAATGTTAACATACCTTAGTGAAACTGTATTAACAAACCTATATGAAACACTTTAACAGACCTATGTGAAACATGTTAACACACCTATGTGAACCACGTTAACACACCTATTTGAAACACGTTAACACACCTTTATGAAACATATTCAATGTACTTGTCATCGCTCCAGACAAGGCACCTGTTAACCACATGTTATCAGCAGTTTTCTTATTTCTAATGAAAACATGTTATGGGTTCTCATTAGAAGCGTACCCACAACATAAGGTTTTGTAGATACATAAGAAAACATTTATCTGGACATCCCATTTATCGAGATCTATGAAGGCAATGGCATTTCCACTTTATAATTTGGACGAAAGAATTAAAATTTGGTTAATAAATAAACTAGACATGCTAACCCTTCTCATGCTGAATAAATTAAGATGCCACGCCTACTTCTAATTTCCAGCCAATCAGATTACTTGGTCCGGGTTTCTTGACAGAAATTCACATATTTAATGACAAACGGTGCAGATCCAGATCAGTTGGCTTCTTCAGAAGCTAACTGATCTGGATCTACACAGTTTGCTAAGACAGGACATGTCGTGTTCAGCATGAGAAGGGTTAATGTAGTATAAAAGATTGATAGTAGAAAATAACGTAAATTGAAATGAGATGAAAAAAGAATCTAAAAACTTGTTTTAATAATAGATGAGCCACAACGAATCTTCAGACACCATCACAAAGACATGACTATATAATTTTGACCCCCTCGAACCCCACTTTTATATAGTAAAACTGGGGTTTACAGGGGTATGCATTATTTTTCTTATTTTTGCTCGAAAACATAGATTGTGGGTACTCGTTAGAACCGCCTCGCCTAGGCGGTTCTAACGAGTACCCACAATCTATATTTTGAGCAGAAATAAGAAAAATAGAGTTTTTTATCTGAAAATGTTCATATTTTGGAGGTGTAATTTTCTATATATTTGAATAGGCGTGTTTTCGTAATGCGTGCTCCTCGCGAAGATTCAGATCAGCCTGCTCGTTCGCGCAGTCTGATCAGAAGTTTACTGGTAGCATTTTTAATAACCAATGATGCAAAATTTCTTTATGCGGACAATGACTATTCTAATGAGGATGCGCAGGTTAATTTGAGTCTTCGTTGCGTGCACATGTTAGAAGGTACGTTTTCCCACTTTTCGGCTCGTATACTCCTACCTTTCACTATATACAGTTGATTCTCGTTATCTCGAAGTCCAAGGGACTCTCTGAAATGCATCAAAATATCCATACTCCGTATATCAGATTTGCAGAATTGAGGAAAAAAAATGAATCGAAAAACCACATTTCACAAATGAATATGTAATTTGACTCCTGAAGTTTGAGATATATTGGAAATATTGTGGAAAAGAGGACAAATTGCTCCTTAGGAAAAATTTCTCCTCTTTTCCATAATATTTTTTTACATGTTGTTGGACTTCCATGCTGAAAACAAGGACCAGATTTTCACTTCGAGATAAGCGGTTATTCGAGACAATCGAAGTCGAGATAACGAGAGTGGACTGTGTATTATGGAGGAACATTGTGGTCTACATTACCATCACGAAAGCATACCTATATAATTCTTACCCCCTTAAACCCCACTTTTATATAGTAAAACTGTGGTTTACAGGGGTATACATTATTTTTGTTATTTCTGCTCAAAAACATAGATTGTGGATACTCGTTAGAACCGCCTCGACGAGGCGGTTCTAACGAGTACCCACAATCTATATTTTGAGCAGAAATACGAAAAATATCAGAATTTTTTATCTGAAAAATTGCCATTTTTTGGTGGTAAAATTTTCAGTGTATTTGAATAGGCGTGTTTTTGTAATGCAAAGGCTTGTTAACGTAATGAATGATCAATTACAGCGGACCATCTTTACAAAGTCAGCGCTTGTTCCCTAAAAGTCACATCACGAAAACACGCCTATATAGTTTTGACCCTCTTAAACCCCACTTTTATATAGTAAAACTGGGGTTTACAGGGGTATACATTATTTTTCTTATTTCTGCTCAGAAACATAGATTGTGGGTACTCGTTAGAACCGCCTCATTGAGGCGGTTCTAACGAGTACACACAATCTATGTTTTGAGCAGAAATATGAAAAATATCAGAAATTTTTATCTGAAAATTTTCATTTTTTGGTGGGAAAATTTTCAGTATATTTGAACAGGCATGTTTTCGTAATGAAGATGGCATTTAACTGAATTTGTTGTTAGAAAAAATGGAAATTCGTAACAACAGAGCGCATTTGTAGAAATCAAAATTACATTATAAAGCTTTCTGAGGTTTAAATGAATGCCGTTATAAAGAAGGTTGACTGTATACAATGGGATGACTGTGTTATTCAGTTGTCAATATTTACAACAACAAAAACGGTATAATTGCTGTTGCCAGCTCACCAGTTTTGATGCTGAAATAACATAATGATAATAATAAAAATAAAATAAATAAATAGATAAAGAAAAACAAAAAAAAAAAAAAAAAAAAAAAAGAAAAAAAAGAAAAAACTTGAAACAAAATTAGATGTTTTTTTTATATAAAAATAATTGAACTTTTCATGTAGATGGAATACTCGTTTGTGGTCTAAGCAATTCCAAATGACACTGTTAATTTTAGGAAAGATCAAGTTGAACTCTGGGGAAGTTCACAAAACACCAGGTGATAACGCCACATAATGAGTTCTGTGTTGACGCCAGTGACTGGACCCTAATGGAATAAATGATCGAAATTGTGTTGAAGCACATGCCTTTTTTTTCTTAGTCTCTACGTTATTAGGTATGTTATCATAAAGAGATAACGTACAAATGGCGTTCTGACGTCGATGGCAGTAAATGATATCATGAGGTTAAATATCTAGACAATGGATAAAAAGACAATTTATACGTGTTTTCTGTTACGTGAGTTCATGTCATAAAATGACAAGTAAAAGCCGAAATCCCAATCTTTTGACTCAGGTTCGTATAAAAATGATATCATAAAAACGGACTCTCTTGTGCATATTTTCCTACGGAGAAAAATTGCATAAAATGTCAAATGGTTTTTTTTTTCAGGGAAAAATAAGAAAACAAAAAACAACAACAACAACAACAACAAAAAGCTCACAATTTTATCGTCTGCTGAATTAGCCTTAGAGAATGGTAATTGAGCCAGCGCACGACAAAACCTACAAAAAGACATGCGACCAGCGTAGACTCAGATCAACCTGCGCATCCGCACTGTCTGATCAGAGTCTTCGCTGATCTACTGAGACTTCTACAGCCTCCGGGCTATCCAAAGAGGGATATAAGAGAACCCTAGGTGGATGCACAGGCGGATCTGAGTCTTTGCTGGTCACACATGTTTTATTGTAGGTTTTCTGGTGCGCTGGCTCAAATATAAATGACTTCTGTGTTGATACAATATGAACGGTAAAAGTCACCATCAGCGTCCAGCCAATTTCTTCATGATATTGTCTTTGTCGGACAGAAGTCTGGTAACATCTGCACTTAAAATCTCAGCGCGATGGATCCTAAATAGTTTTGTAGTGCATCATAGAATTGTATACATTTCTTGTCTGCGAATGATTCAATTCCGTCAACCATCTGTCTTGCATATTCCTAAGCTATCCTAAACCGTCTTGCAGATGCTGATGAAGGCTGTCCTCCAAACTAGCGTTCTACTTAAATCTATGTTTGACCGTTATCGGCCCTACATAATTCTTATAGGGCCGATAATGATCCGCTATATATTTGAGTAGACTGCTAGCTGGACTCTAAGTAGCTGAGCTGGCGTCATTGAGAAAAAACTGGTTTAGGGGTTGCATAACATCTAGAACTTCCCTGGTTTCTTTCCTATTCTCATCAAACCAGTCTTGGTGTCTGCGAGATGTGGGATCAAGAGTATGTAATGTAGAAGAATGCACTGCAGCGGGAAAGTCAATCAAGCTCTCTCCCAGTAAGCATTCTACATAAATATACAGCGAGCCGTTATCGGCCCGTCAGGGTAGCTGACTGGCCGATAACGTCCCGCTGTAGATTTATGTAGAATGCTAACTGGGCTGTTCTCTTCCGACTGGATCAGAGGGAGTTGACACGTGCAAAAGTAATGCGCCTATAATTGTTTAACCCTAGGGGTGAGATGGCGGGCATACCTTAGGGATTAGCCAAAAAGTCTCGACCCTCAGGAATTCGACTAAACTCTTCTATTCTGGGGACGGTAACCTTAGATACCTTAGCCATATCTCCTTAAATGAGGATATTCGACAATGTTATCGAAACCGGGACTAACAACCAGTGAAGACCCAGATCAGACGCCACCTTCTGCTTTCGTGCAACAAGTAGTCGTTTTCTAAATATTTTTAGAAATAACCTGACTCCCCTATATTTTGAAATGGACTTCTGCTATATTTATAAGGCATAAGATTCTAAACTCTAAACCATTCTATTCAGATTTAGTTTGCGAGCTAGGAAGGAAAGCCGGATTGAAATCTTATGGGAGGATTGAAATCAACTTTTTTAAAACCAATCAGAGGCCTCCTAGGCTGCTGAGGGTACTTCGGCTTGGCTGCTTTCCCCCACGTACGATCTAAGCAGAGATTTTTCAATCCGATTCTTGAACTTAGCCCAAAATATAACTACAAACATACTGTAGTATCAATTAAAATTTATAAATTATAAATATATGAATCTCTCTCAGTTCTTTAAGTATTTTTCAGAAAGAAGTTTTGGGGAAGAAAGAGATAACAAGATAGCAGGAAGTATCTGTGTTCACTCTATGAAAAACACAGCCACACAAGCCCCACACAGTGTCAACAAATAACAAACTGGCATTACAAGCACAACAAATTCAGGAGGCCGCAAATGCCTTTTAATCATTACGGACTCCTCTAAGACGGAGGCTTGAGTCTTGGTTCAGCACGAACGTATGTAAATACTTATAAAACCAAGATCCTAAGCCTTCGTCACTTGGACCACAACAATTAATCTTTCAGAGGCGGGGCAACTGGTGAATTACCTTCTCTTACATGATTCGGCCTAGGAAGTCCCTTAAAGATGCCTCTCTCGGACGGCCCGAAAACATTATTGCAATTTTAACTTAGTAGTTTTTTTTTTTTTTTTTTTTTCACACCTTTAGCTTTCGACTACGTGTTCCTCTTCACTTTTTATTTTTGACTACGCGAACCTTTCGATTACGCAAATAAATAAATCCCAATCTAATACCCCCTACCCCCTTTAGCTTTCGACTACGCGCTTATTTATACTACGCGATTGAGCTAGGCCTCCGGAACGCTCCACAATGCTTGCTTCTCCAGCCTCCTCCCTCTCCATACTTCCGCGGACTCCGGGCACACCTCCACCTAGTGTTGTTAATTCAGCACGAAGCGTGTGTGTCCGTGGCATGGTGACAGAATAAGAATAACACTTGGATAGTACACCATGATGTTAATTTTAAACTCGAACCCTTTAGGCTACCGTCAAAATTCTGTAACTTACAGACTGGGCGACTATTTACATGCATGGTGTCTGGGCGAGGTATTCTAGTAAGAAATTATAACTAGGCCCGTTTTAGCCAAACCAGGCGTCCAGTAAAACTAATCCGGATTTTCCGGCGCTGCCTCTGTGTGACTCAGTTGCCTGGTATCGTTAAAAATCTGAACTGAATCATTCTATTAAGGACCAAATGGGTTAAATGGCCATCCGGGGGATTTTCAACATAACAATGATTCAAGGGAAGAGTATTTAACCTAAGAATTTGGAATGTTTCTAATTCCCCGGGGCAGGCCCGCCATCCCCCTCTGGGAAATAACGTTGACAGGTGCATAAAGGTCGTTCTTCTCTTGAAGAAATGATTAGAGATTGATTGATTTTTATTCGGCAAAATCAACATAGCATGCGACAGTATAAAAGATAAGCACATTACAGATATGAAAATTAGAAGAATAAGCATGACGTTCTGGTCATCAACAGAACTTTCCGTCCGCCAAACCGCGAAAAATGACCTTTTGGATGCATTCACATATTGAACACTGACAGCACATTGACTACACCATTATGCAGAGAAAAGACAAATGTGTTGTTTTATGGGGCGCTGTTTTACTATTTAATTCCTATTTATAGATATCTATAATGATTTACGGATATCCATAAATTGAATTAGTGATATCCATAAGTCGAATTAGTGATATCCATAATTATTTATGGATATCAACAATTATTTATGGATATCCATAATTCGAATTAGTGATATCCATAATTCGAATTATAGATATCCATTAATCTAAATGATTTATGGATATCACTAATTTAAATTATTGATATCACTAATTCTAATTATGGATATCACTAATTGAATTATGGATATCATTAAATCACCCCATTTATGGATATCAGTAATTCGAATTATGGATATCCATAAATCGAAATAGTGATATCCATAATTTGAATTAGAGATATCCATAGATCATTTAGGCTATTGGATATCTATAAATCGAATCATAGATATCACTATTTCGAATTATGGATATCATTAATTCGGTCCATTTATGGATATCACTAATTCGAATTATGGATATCAATAATTCGTCTTTGCAAATAAAAAACAAATAATGATTGCTCCCTTTGCAAAAGCGGGAACTCGGCTATTGACACAAAATTCTGTCACCCATAGATTGTCTGTCCCCTCCTAGGACCGGAGGTCTCAGGTGCGCTACAGGACTGTTGGTCCTCTGTTTTCTATAATTAATGTGCAAAATATATTGCTATGTGTAGCGCAAGTATGCAAACATAAACATCAAACATATTCAGACACTGAATAGACCAGGAAAATAAAAACTCTTGATTCATTCTAAATATACAATTTAGTAGAGCACTGTAAACCTGCTGGACATTTTTTTTAATATAAATAGTATAACAAACGTCATCTCCGTACATGCAAGTGCAAACATGTGTACAAACAGAAACATCTTGAATACATGTATAAGGTTCAACACTGTAAACAGCCATTTTGTAGTGTTTAACTAGCTTTCCTTGCGAAATCAAGACCGGCTGGTACACCCTATTGTAAACAAATATAAGTCCAGCACAATGTCGCATTAATGTTGATGCAATATCATGACGTTAATGCAATATTGTATAAACGTCATGTGCCCGCAAGGTAACAAGGCACAGGTATTCCTGAAAAATGACATATGTACGTAGCAAGGACTCCGATAAGCTTATGCATCTGCACCAGTCTAAGCATATTTAGTCTTCGCTGTCTGTAAGAAGAAACTTTGGGGTTTTACCTAAGCACAGACTGCAATGCGGAGACTGTGATCAGACTGGCCATAGTATTTGCAGTCTAGCCTGAGTATTTACTCGATGAATTCCTTCTCCAACTGCTTCGAGACCGAGACATTGTGATCTGAATTCGGGAGCACTAACCACTTCGCAGCATTCATGACCGTGAGGTCAAGGTCACAGACTTAAAACGTTTCTTTTAGAGTTTTTACCTCAAAGTTTTTAAGAAGTTGTTGTTTTTTTCTTTCAAATATTATTATGTGTTTAGTTTATATTAAGTTTAATGAGAGAGAATGATTCAGAATGATATTAATAATAATTAGCTATAATGATGCATGTTGATAGGGCATTGGTTTCAATGCGTTTGTGACACAGTTCGAGTGAATGGAATTGAAATTTTACTTTTGCGCGAGAAAGTCAAAGCGCGACTTCCGGTGAGGTATCCTGTCCGGCGACATGTTTTTCATCACGAAAAACATACCTATATAAGTTTTGATCCCCTTAAACCCCACTTTTATATAGTAAAACTGGGGTTTACAGGTCATCCATTATTTTTCTTATTTCTGCTCAAAAACATAGATTGCGGGGTACTCGTTAGAACCGCCTCGGTGAGACGGTTCTAACGAGTACCCACAATGGCGAGGCGGTTCTAACGAGTACCCACAATGTATGTTTTGAGTAGAAATATGGAAAAATATCCGAATTTTTATCTGAAAACTTTCAGTCTTTGGTGATGAGATTTTCAATATATTTGAATAGATGTGTTATCGTACATTTCATTATGGAAACAAAACATGTACGTAAAAAAAAGTTGTTTACATCGGCAAATGTACAGTGTGAGGTAGCGGCTTGACTTGAATCAAGTTGAGTTTTTTATCCTACACTTCATTGGTGTATGGGAACGAGACCCATTATCGTGAAGTACCAATAATCGTTAGGTAGTGTTTTGACGTCAATAAACGTCGAATGAAGTCACCATTTTCTTGACTAAACTTCCTGGCCAAAACTTGAACTTGCACAGCATAATATGTTTTGCTAAATATATTTTGCTAAGTTTACAAGTCAAAATAATGATTTTCATCAAGGATAGTGGAAAACACACGGCGGGGTAACTCAGTGTGGAATTACAATCCCTATTGCCTCTTCTAATGCGTACCGATTGATCAGGAGATAAATTTCACAAAGGCATCTATCAGGAGATATACTTCAAAAAGGCATCTATCAGGAGATATACTTCACAAAGGCATCTATCAGGAGATAAACTTCACAAAGGCATCTATCAGATATACTTCACAAAGGCATCTATCAGGAGATATACTTCACAAAGGCATCTATCAGGAGATATACTTCACAAAGGCATCTATCAGGAGATATACTTCACAAAGGCATCTGTCAGGAGATATACTTCACAAAGGCATCTGTCAGGAGATATACTTCACAAAGGCATCTGTCAGGAGATATACTTCACAAAGGCATCTGTCAGGAGATATACTTCACAGAGGCATCTATTAGGAGATATACTTCACAAAGGCATCTATCAGGAGATATACTTCACAAAGGCATCTATCAGGAGATATACTTCACAAAGGCATCTCATCAGGGTCTACACTGTTTGCTTGAAAGAAACACCAATTTATGTTGAAATAATTAAGAAAAAATCAACTTGACACCCCGAAAATAAAGGATGGGCTCATCCTCATCCAAATAATAAGGATGGAAGAATCCATTTGGCTTAAATGGGTTCACAGATCGGAGCAAACAGTGCAGACCCAGGCTCCATGCCATAATGCCTCTTCTGGCCACAACGTCAAGGATAATTACACTGATTTTTGTAGGCTTCTGAAATTTAAAGATTTTTACGTTCGGCATTTCATGGCCTTGACCTGAGCCCATGACCATCCGTACAAAAAGTGAACCCTCAGACGTATGTGCTTCAGGAGGGCTGGTACCACGTGCAATCTAAATACGTAGACAGGCAGGTTATTATAATGCACGTAAAAGATGTACATTGAACGACAGACAGAGTAGACAAAGAGCAGTCTGCTCTGACACTACACTGTTCACCATTCGGTCTGCATCTTTTGGACGCATTAGGTTAAGGTAAACCCACACTATTGATCGTTTAAACCATTAAGAACCGCAAAAAAAATGTTGTGTAGACGACAATTATTATTTTTTTATTTTACTTCTCAGAAAAAAATAGGGCTAGCTTTTTAGTGAATCACATGAAAAGTTGCGCCTGACTTTTTCTGAGTAATTAAAAAAAAAAAATATTTGTCGTCTGCTCAAGAATTTTCTGCGGTCCTTAATGAGTAAAGATTTTATCATGTTGTGAGGATATGTCATAATTGTGCAGTATGTGATACATTCAAACATTATTTCGACTATTTATTGTTTTGGAGACGCTCTCTTGTAAGATCCTCTCTGAACAAAATGGTTGTCCCGTATGCTAACACATCCAAATGATGCAGAAAGAAAAGCAAACAGTGCAGAACCTGATCAGATTGTTCCTAGAAACAGTTTGATTTGGGTCTGCACTCGTCACCCAGACATTTTAACTAAATGGTTCTTTCATATGCTAATATAGCCAAAGGTGAAACATACTGTAGACCCTGATCAGACTATTCCGCTAGGAACAATGGGTCTGCAGTCTTTGTCCGGACAATTTAACTAAATGAATCCGCAAGACCTTTATAGTGTTATTTTGGTCTTAAATCCCCTTGATCACAGACCAACTCAGGAACAATTGTAGCTTAGCCTAGAGAAGCCTATCAGCCTGTTCTGAATACTGCATGAACTTGAAATCATTATTCGGGGATATTTAAGAATATTTCATGGCCCGGGCACACATCGTTGAAACAACGCTGAATCAACGTTGGTTCGACATCGCGACGGCGATTCAACGCCTTTACAACTGTTTGCCCACATACTATGTATTGCATGTTACTCTCGCTAACTTGTTTACAATTGATTTGTAAGAGTTATTTCTCTTCGTACTAGCCGCTGGCGACAGCCTGGTCAGTTTATATAAACGGACTTATATAAAGGTCGGCCGACACGCGTTTCATAAGACATGTCTTTGATCTCTGTTCTTCATATTTTACTGTTCTTTTCAAACTAATAACAATGATGCTGAAAAAGAAACATGTTGGACTCTTATACTACGGTGTTCTGTTGTTTCTTACTTCAAGTAGTGCGATTTTTGTAAAGGAAAATTGGCTGGACGGGATTCGAACAAATCAGAAAAACTACGGAGTAGCAGTCTCGGACGTGAACCATGATGGACGGCCGGACTTTATAGTGGCTGGATACAATGGTCCGAACTTTGTGCTGGTGTTTGATCCCGTTTCTGGCAATGTGACGAACATTGCCCAAGAGGATTCTCCAGCATTCTCAGCCTTGAGGGATCTTCCGGGAAATGCCATAGGTATGTCAAACGTTTTGTTGTTTTATTGTTTACATACCCCACCATCGAGACCCCAAAGCGCCTTTTCTTTGCCTCTAAAAGGCAGAAGACTCGAGACGTCCAGTGTTTGGGTGGATGAGATAGAATCTGCAAACTGTTTAACGTAAACACGCATTTCTATATGCGAGGGGAGGTCAAAACATTCGTGGGCCCTTGTTATTAGTTGCACATCTTATGAAAGTTTTAAAAATGTGTTTTCTTTTCAGAAATAAATAGTTTTATTCTGGTATCAAAGTAAGAGAGTACCTTGATTAAGATAGTATCTATAGCGATTCCCAAGATAACCGAATTTGAACATACCAGGGGTAGCCATAGCGGGGCACGTAAATTTCGAAAATTGGCGTCAACATATTCTACAATAAAACTCGCTCGAATTTCTTGTATTTTTATCACAACAGACAACCCCAACAAATTCAAATAGCTATATTTACATTTGGTAATCCTTCTTTCACATACAGATAATGTTGTTTTGCGGGTAAATGTTTTCGTTTACTTATACTTGACAGTTTAGAAGAAACGTTAAAAAAAAATCTGCTCGTTAAAATTAGAAATTGGAAAAGTTTTGTTTTTTAAAATAACAAAGTAGACTTTAACAGTTTGCACCACATTTGTATTTAGGGGTATAATATTGCTAATTACTATATAAACCCTATTAGAAACCTTAAACCCCTCTCATATTGAAATTCAATCGAGTCTCTTTGGCAACCTGTTGACGTAGGTAGTACTCGCTTTTTGCGTGGTAAACAGTGTAGACTTTAATATGATGCTATGTGATGTGATCCGGGTCACTGCTGTTTGTTTATGTGTGTCTATCTGAATACTTAGATTAAATATTGTAAAACACTTTCTTCTCTGACCACCATCTATCAGGGTCAATAAATTGTTCACACCTTTTCAAACATTAGCCTAAAGCTATTTGTTTCAAACATAGACTTGGGATACACGTTAAAACATCAGACAGTAATTAATGGCTTAACAGATGTTCTTTTTCTTGATGGAGAAATTTTATTTATCCCTGAAAGTCACAATACGCTGTTTCTCTTGGTGGATAAAATGGCTGCAGTTAATAGTATGATTACAAAAGCACTGATATTCAAATATATTGAAAATTCTGATAAAAATTCTGATATTTTTCATATTTCTGCTCAAAACATAGATTGTTCTAACGAGTACCCACAATAAATGTTTTTGAGTAGAAATAAGAAAATAATGTATACCCATGTAGACCCGAGTTTTATATCAAAAAAGTAGGGTTTAAGGGGAGGAGGGGGGTTCAAAATTATATATGTATATTTTCGTGACTCCTTACTTTAGAGAGAGAATTGTTAATGTATACCCACTGATGTAGACCCGAGTTTTATATCAAAAAAGTAGGGTTTAAGGATGGGGGGAGGGGGGCGGGGTCAAAATTATATAGGTATGTTTTCGTTACTCCTTACTTTAGAGAGAGAATTGTTACACTATATAAAAGTGGTTTAAATAATGTTGACATTTTGAATAGAATTCTCAGTGAAGACTCTGATCCTAAAGTGGATGCAGACTAATCTAGGTCTAGTTGGTCGCATAATTCATAAGGTCAATTTTTATTGCCGGGAAAAGCCTCAATTATCACGTTTCTTGTTTAACTTCGAGATACCTTAAAGTTCTACAAAAATCAATAAAACATTTTATTATAATTAGTAGTAGTAGTAACAATTTTGCAAGTATATACAAGTTTAATAACAGCACATGTTGCTTATTGTATATGAGTACAGGTTAAATATAACCTTCTTCAGGGACCTGGGTCTTTTGGTTCCTTTTTTCTATTCTGCCTCACACAGCTGGGAACCAGAAGCCTCATGCCACCGGGCAAGGTTATGTTTTAACTCCTGCAAAACTAAAACTTGTCAAAACACCAAATGAATATCAACATTTGAAAAGGACCATTATGACAATGATCTACGCATCCGGACAGACAAATCAGTGTCTTCAATTGTATACCGATTACTGTAGAATATATTGATTAACAGTGAACATCCTGATCAGAATGTGCAGATGTGCAGTATGAATTAGGCTTTTAGTAATAAATAATCTCCCTTTTCTCATAGTCTGACACACCTGTCCTAATATCGAGGCCTTCCCAGGGGTTTTGGAGAACAGGGGAACAAAGGAACAAAAGTCTAAAACTGAAGGAACTGGGGAACAAAGGCAATTTTGGGGAACATAGAAAATCAAGATTTTGATTTTTGGGAACAAGGAAAAATGCTGATTTCTTTTTCGGAGGAACAAGGGAACAGGTACCCAACCCCGCCCTGGGAGGGCCTCAATATCTGAGACATGCCACTGAGTCAATGCAAGTCTTTAATCTGACAGATCAATAAAAATGCTTAGATGATAAGATAAAAAAGAAAAAGCAGGTGCTACATCAATTGACATATACAATAAGCAACATGTGCTGTTATTAACTTTTGACTGAATGTTTTTTGTTTTTTTTTTGTTGTTGTTGTTTTTGTTTTTTTTTATATTTTTTTTAGTTTGATTGGTTATTTGAAAATAACGTTCATTCATCAGGGACACGCTGATGATATTCTTCTTATTTTTTCCCAGAAAATAGGCTTTGGCATTTTATGCAAATTGTCTCCAGTAGAGACAGTTTGCATAAATGTCAGACCTTTTTTAAAAAATAAGTAAAATATAATAAAATATTTTGGCCCCTAACCTTTATCACTGGGCTAGTTTAGCAGACGATAAATTGGTGCAGAAAATAGTTTATGTAACTTATTGTTCTTATTTTTAAGGATATTTAACTAATTTCACCCTAAAAAAAGGATAATTTCATTCTGTATTTTCAAACAACAAAAAATAAGGTTATATCAAAATTAGCTCCGTTAACAACCTTTCATGTTAATATAGTGCAAATACCTCGTGAGATGTTTGTAATGTTATGAAGAAATGAGGACTGGGTAGGCCCTGATCAAACTGTCTCACTGACTCACCAATTACAAAGTGATAAATGGTATATGGGACTTGCTTATATTGAGATCAATATGCACATTGGAGCAGTCTTATTCGAATCTACACGGGTTAGTCTTATAATGAAGTGTTCAAACATGCCATGCGGTCTTTCTATTTTAATAAATTATCAGGGCCCAGTTGTTCAAAGCTAACGATGTCGTTAGTTAACGATTCGTTTAAATTTACATCGAGTGATACGCAAATATGCTGAATTTTTTTGCTGAAAAATGTGAGTAGCGTTTTCAGTGCAAAAGCTACTCACATTTTTCCGCAAAAAATATCAGAATATTGTATATTGAATCCGCTAAAACAGTTAACGAAATGACCCTTAACGAGCTCGTTAAGCTAACGACGCTTTGAACAACTGGGCCCAGAAGTACAGTTTGGATTCGCTGGCTCTATTCCAAATAAGAGGTGTATGCATTTTTTTTCGTATTTCCCAAACCAAAATGCATCTTGCGGGTACTTAGTATAGTGCCTATGGGAGGCGGTTTTGATGAGTACCCAAAACATGTAAGAAAAAATAACCACACTTTCGTTTCGGAAAAACAAATCTTATCTCGAGGTAGTTATATACAGCATGCATTTTTTTTCAAGCCATTTACCATTACCACACACTTTGCTAATTCAGCAGACGACAAATTATTTTAATATGTTCTGGATACATAGAGTCAGAATAATTGAATCTAACACTAGACATAAGAATAAATAAAGTATACTATAAAAGATAAAACGACTCAACTAAGACCAATGACTATAGTTAAAATAACTATAGTCCAATGACTCAACTCAACTAGAGTCCTATGACTATAGTTAAAATAACTATCAGTTGTGAAGGTAAGTGCCACAAAAAAAAGGTTATATTTCTCTTATTATCCTCATAAAACAGGATTTGACATTTCGCCAATTTGCATGAAATGTAAAATTCTGTTTTCTGGAAATATTAGCAAAATATTTCAAAATTCTGCTGTTATTTTTACCCAGAGTGCTAAGCCTTAAACTGATAAATTGCCTATAATTATGACCCTAATTAACAAATTGGTGATATTTTTCCTGATTTTACCCAAAAAACATGATCTGACATTTGTTATAAATAGTCTCCATTGGAGAAAGTTGGCATGAAAAATTTAAGACTGGCACAATTAATCGGATAATCTATTAATTGATCGTTAAATTCCACAAAAATGATTATCGTTACAGATTTGCTAAAGAAATCGATTATTTATTTCTGTGTTCTTTACCGTATTTACCCTAAGTATTCAGACACCTCAACTCCTAACCATACTTTATCTAAAATTTGAACAAATACAATTTACTACCCAATGTTGTATGTATAAGTAGCTGGATGAGTGGCAAACAGTGAAGACCCAGATGAGACACCGCAAATGCGGCGTCTCATCTGGGTCTACATTGTTTGCTCAGGCCAGTCTGACCAAATACATACTAAAGTATAAAATATGGTAAGAATCATGCACAGACAGACAGGTAAAATTATGACAAATCTTTATTGATTACTAATCGATTATTAATCACAATTGCAGGGCTGATAATCGATTATCTTTTCAGCTCTGATTAGCCAGCCTTACATGAAATATCAAATCCTGTTTTGTGGGAAAAATAAGAAACCATTTCAAAATGTTGTCTGCTGAGTGCTAAAGGTTAATCTGATATATTGCCTATAATTACTATTCTAACTCACACCATCAATGGGTGTCACCGGCACACTCTCAAGTTTATAATTGGATTTATTAATTAGTTTTATGCAATGAGCAAATAGCCCAAAGCTATTAATGAGAAATGTTTTAACTGTACAGCTCTTTGTAGCTGATGATCTGACTGGTTTCAGACTGCGGTTTTAATTTCAAGTGATATATTGGACTAAATCACTAAATCACTAATATTGCCGATATGCTCCCAGATTAGGAAAACAGAAAGAAGTGTGTCCAAATGTTTTATTAGAATCATTACATAACTAATAATGCAGTCAAAACTGTCAGATATAGAAGGGACAAAAAAACAAACAAACAAAAAAAAAAAAAAAAAAAAAAAAAAAACAACAACAACAACAAAAAACAAACATCTTAACTGTGATAAACACCAGCATTTCTGTTCGAAGATTTCTTTCTTTCTCTTTTCACGTAATGATTATCATAAAAGTAATGTTTTTATTCCTTCCTTCCTTCCTTTCTGTCTTTCAGCTTATCTTATGTTGAATTAAATTATCTCATTTGCTTTATTCAGATAAATAATCATTTTTCATTTAAAACCGTACCGAATTATCTGTAACTAAATACAAGCATAATTACTCACTTACTTAATTTAATTATTTTAATAATAAAGTTAAACAATTGATTTTCATTTTACAGTCGTACTGAATTATTGTTGACTAAATATAATACTTTTTAATAAACTAATTTAATTTTGTTTTCTAAGGTTAAACTATTGATCTTTTTATTTCAAAATCGTACTGAATTATCTATACATAAATACAAAACGTTTTAACCCTTAAAGCGCCAAGAAAAACTGCATCTGAAAATGTCGTCTGTTTATGTCGTCTGCTGAATATTCTTGCAAACTTTTCAAACCTAAATTTGCATATGGGCAAACAGTGTGGACCCCGATCAGACTGCTCCTAAAGGAGCAGTCTGATCTGGGTCCACACTGTTTGCAGAAGTGACTTTTAAAGTAA
This sequence comes from Anodontia alba, assembly GCA_964016985.1. NCBI lineage: Eukaryota > Metazoa > Mollusca > Bivalvia > Lucinida > Lucinidae > Anodontia > Anodontia alba. Next base: position 14,219,646 of record OZ024830.1, read on the forward strand.
CCAGCAGAAGACAAAGCAGACGACAATAGTTGTGATTGGCGCTTTAAGGGTTAATTACTTGTAAATAAATTATTATTATTTTTTTTATTAATGAAGTAATACTTCGGGTAAACTTTTGATCTTTATTTCGAAATCATCATATTGAATAATCTGTGAATATTCATTCATTCATTCATTCATTCTAAAGAGCACCCATACACGCAATGTTATTTATTTATCAGATCTGGAAGTTTGACAGACCATATACTTGTATTAAGACATGCAGTGAACACCGTGATAACAAATTAAGACTTTGTATTGCACTGTAGTCCACTCTGAATTTTACTATTAGTGAACACCATGTCTAAACGAAGTGAACTCTATGTGCACTTGGGTGTAATCTTTAGTCTTAGCAGTACTGTAGTTCCAAAATATTAATTTCAGTAAATGGTGTCTCATTGAATTTCCATTGACGCTTCCCTCACAAACACGGAATTCATATGTAGTAAATTATAAACGTCATGTTTTTGACTGCCCCGCTAGAGCCTACCCAAGTGTATTCAAGCTAATAAGTTAACACAGTCCACCAATATTCTAAACAATTTTTGTCTACATATTCATTCCGGAAACATCAATGTTCATTATGTGCAAATCCAACCGATTTGCTTCAAATAGTTTGCGAAGTATTCAACTTGTCAACGAACTATTTGTCTGCCCCACGTATAGTTTTATATTGCTGCTGCTGTTTTTTTTTTTTTTTTTTTTTTTGGTTGATTGTTCTTTAGAATCTTTGTTTTTCTGCAATAGCGTTTATACAGTGATAAAACTTCAGGGCATTAACTCGTAGTTTGTTATACTTGTATGCTTATAAGATACCCTCTTGTATGCATTATTTCATGCAGATTGTAAATGTGTTTGTATGGCGATGTTCTGTACCATGCTCATGTCAAAATAAAATTTATGTTATATTATATTTCTTTAAATACATCTTACCCCGAGGCCTAGTATACACTGGCTGTAAAATGATTTTTTTTGATAAATAAAGCAATATTTTTCTTATCTCTGCCTAAATTTCTGCGGATTGGGACGTTAATTGGAGCTCCCTCCGCTCCCCCCCACCCCCACCCACATCCGTACAGGTTGAAGGACCATGCATTCGATAATTTTTACCGTTCAGGTAATCTAAATGGTTGCTTTTGGGCTATCATCCTGCAAAACCGGACTGTGCAATAATTCACACCGAAACGTAAATTAATGTTTTCCAGGGGTAGCTGCCTGTGATATTGATGGCGATGGCAAAGAGGAGATCTACTTTCTGAACACCAACCAAGCTTATGCTGGCAAGGCCGCATACGGTGACAAAATCTTCAAATGGCGGAATGGCAGATATGTGGATCTTTATAGCGACGCTGTCAACGCTAATTTACCAGCGAAAAGTTTCGCCGGCAGGTCGGTAGCGTGTGTGGACCGGAAAGGGACGGGCAGATACTCGATTGCCGTGGCAACGTATTCGTATCGTGGTGAAGGTATGTTTACACGGATTTGGGATATTACTGCATCATTTGGGGTCCATATTACAAGGTTTGAGGACAAAGATGGCATAATTTTTATCATATATTTAAAACCTTAAAGAACAAATCATGATCAATGCAGATATCCTAAACGGCATCCAAAATGGCCGCCAACGCTGAAAATCCCTATATTGATATATGAGGAGAATACCATTTATCACCTTACAAGGCATATCAATGTATCAACAAAGTTAAATGACTTCAAATTACCAATTGCAGTTAACTGATTTGTGCCCAGTGGACCCTCTTATCCTTATTTTAGACGAGTCAATTTGTCATGTTAGCTAGGGGTGTCTGATTTTGTTTTATTTTATCATTCTTACGAAAATTGCTGTATCTTTAAAGTAAACTGTGTATGTCCTGATTAGAAGCTGTAGTATGCAGCGTCTGGTCTGAGACATGTCTTTACTAGCGGCTAGGCATAAATAGATGAACGGATTTAGAAGTCATGATATTGAGGATGCCTGTCCAAATGGCTCTGGTCAGTTCAAGGATGCGTGCCACAGACATGTTCCTCGGTGAAAACAGGTATGCATCTGTTAGCCGACATCACTTTTCGACAAGACATTGTCAGTGCTCTAGGCTGCTGTTTAGTGTACTAGACCATCTAAAGAACTTTACATTACTAAATTTTACATGTCATTTTGCAGGAAAGTTTGCCCTGATTGAGCTGGACGAGACACACCCTGACAATGACGTTAGCCAAGGGAAAATTGTACTCCGGAATGTAGCAGCAGAAGCAGGCATTGAAAGAAGCACAGGTATTTTTGTAAAACCAGCTGCATCAACATTGAACAATAGTTTAGCCTATATCATATAAAATTTTGATCTTGGGTACAGCGTGCTGCAAAGGAATAGATTCACTTCTACAGCCCAGCTGTGGAAGCCGGCTTTTATGGCGACACTGTTAGAGTGATTGGCAACAGTTAAGCAACGTACATCTAGGTTAGTACCTGGATAGGTGACAGCGGTGCTTGACTTCTTAGAAGACCCGGTCTCACGCTACATTGGTGGCAGCGGTGGGATGGAAGACAGTGTCCTTAATGTGCTGCATAGGCTCCGCCCTCGAATTTGCCTAGTGAGGCGTGTGTGTGACTTCGGGACGAAGTCGGAGGGGGAGAAATGTAACGGAATAGGTATATATATCACTTTTACAGACTTGCTGTGGAAGCCGGCTTTTATGGCAACACTGTTAGAGTGATTGGGTTGTTCACGAAGTTAAGCAACGGAGATCGCGGTTTGTACCTGGATGGGTGACCGCTCTGCTTGACTTCGTAGAAGACTCGGTTTCACGCCTAGCAAAGATTCTGATCAGACTGTGCGGATGCTCACGCTGATCTGAGTTTTGCTGGGCACACAGCGCATGCTCTGCCTCGCTTGGCACATATATTAGTTGTAAGCATTGCTGTACCCCGGCTCTTTAATATGAAAATTTGGACATCGATAATTGAGCCAGCACATGTGATAATGGTACTTATCGCATATGCGAACAGCGAAGGCTCAGGCGGGACTGCGCATCCGCGCGGTCACGCCAGAGCCTTCACTGTTCGCACAGATTTTGTATAAAACTAGACGATTCTGGCCAAAAATCTTCCATGAAGACTGTGTTTCGGAGGACGATAAGTGACATTATCTCGTGCCACGGGTCAATTTTCAGTAGTTTGGGCAGCTCTTGGGCCCCAAAGATCTCGCGAATATTACAGAACTACCTGACATTCTTTCATTGGTAGAACACTTTGCAACTAAAGTTTCCAATGTATCAAAGGTACATGCATGCATTTAGTTTGTTTCCTTGGTGATACAACTGACAAACAGGCATGAGAAACATAAGTTCAGCTAGCAAACCGATGGAAGGATTTGGAGAGGTACAAGTGAAGAAACATCAATTCGTACAATGCGAGCCAGAAAAATGTCGTTGGACGTTTATAAAATATTCTTTTTTAAAGATACATGTGCAAGGTTAAACACAGTGACTATAATTAATTGTAGCCTTCAAATTGACCGTCATTTAAATCCACATTACTCCATCGAGAATGACTATTATAAGCCAAATCCTCCTGTCTGTCACAATCTGTGTGTGTGTGTGGGGGGAGGGGGGGGAGGGGGAGGCGTTGGTTGCCGGCGGGAGGGGGGGGGGCGGGGGGAGAGTGGGGGGGGGTCGAGTGTGGCGAGGTTGTCGTGTATCTTACGTCACGGGGGCGTCCAACTGAGATTGGCTTACAGTTGGGCAATGCCTGCTATCCTTGCAGCAGGTAAGGGTAGAGGGGGAACGTTATAATTTCGTCTGTTTCTTCCCTTTGATTCATTTTCCTCTCTTCCCTTTCCCTCTCTTTCATCTCTACTACTATCTCTTCTATCTCTTTTCTCCCTTCCTCTGGGAGACGACACAAAATGATCCACAAGGGTTGACATGTCGTTAAACCCCAAGACAATCAAATCACAAATCACAATCAAGTCACAATCTACATATGAATAACCAAAATGTGATTTGTACAAGAACAAAACGCTATAATGTTCTGTGTTTTTCAGGTGGTAGAGGAGTTGCTGTTGGCCCTATCCTTGGCAACAACGGAAGATCCGACATATTTTTTGGCAATGAGGGCAATTCTGGATTTTTAAATGCAGGAGCCAATTTTCTCTTCATGAATAACGGGAAAGGCCAATTCACAGACATTGCCTCGAGCGCAGGAATACAAGACGCCAATGAGAATGTGAGAGGAATCACTTTGGCTGATTTTAATAGAGATGGATGGATTGATATTGCTTACGGGAACTGGGATGGTCCTCATAGGTTGTATCTGCAAAGGCGTGATTCGGGAATAAGATTTGAAAATGTTGTTTCATCTACATACGAACGGCCAACCCATATTAGAACTGTCATAGCCGCTGATTTCGACAACGATGGTAACATGGAAGTGTTTCAAAATAATATTTACCATCCAGGACATTCGCAACCAAATAAACTGTTCAAAATGACACCTAGTGGTGCAAGTGTACAGCTACAGGAAATGCTAATAGGTGACGCTCGTGAACCGGACGGTTACGGAACTGGTGCCGCAGTCACTGATTTTAACGGTGATGGGAAATTAGAAATGTTAGTTTCCCATGGCGAAGGGAACTCGCAGCCTTTAAGTATCTTTACTGTAAGTACTGGAAGTGGTAATAATTGGATTCGTGTGCAACCAAAGACAAAATTTGGTGCTCCAGCAAGAGGCGCTTCAGTGAAAGTTAAAACAGAGGGAGGTAATTCCCAACTACACCTGGTTGATGGAGGTTCTGGATACTTGTGCGAAATGGAACCATACGCACATATAGGACTTGGCCAAGACTCTCCAGTGGAATTGTCTGTGCAGTGGCCTGATGGGACAACTGTTACGAAGGCTCTGACCGCTGCAGATGTTAATAAAGTCCATGTGATAGACTATAAAAGCAAGGTTAGTAGAATTTGTTGCAACAGAAAATAGTATAGCTGATAAAAGATGACTATGTATCGAACTTTCATAAATGGATATAAAAGCCGTCTTCCAAACGAATTAGGCCTAGAAATGAGCAAACAAATATGGAACTAAGTTCCTCTGATAAAGTAAGAACATAAAAGGGTGTTGCTATGGGTGTTTCTGTGGTTGGGTTAAATCAGATAGTGTAAATGCGGGATGTATTTTTGATAAAATTTAGCAATGCTATTTTGTGGAGTATTATCAGAATGAACAGGCTTGTCTTCAGAATTAAAAAAAGAAAAGACATACCACTAAATGTTACAAACAATTCGTACTCAAGTATTTTGTAAAGTTTGACCATGTCGTTTTTTTTTGCTTCCAATTTAGTCCACTTGAAATTTCCAGAACCTGGAAATGTCGAGTACAATGAAGATTTTTTTTTGCTGTATTGTAATGTACAGGGGTTCTAGAACAAATCTGGCTTGGTTGCCAAAAGGGCAAGTTTGGGCAACTCGTATAATTTGCATAAATCCAAGATGGCTGCCAGACACCATCTTGAAAAAATAACTTCTTAAATAATTGTCATGGAAAGGCGTGTAATATGTCATCTAAGGGGTTTCTGGTATGCAGAATCCAATTCTGATGTTATTTGTACATTTTGATGTACCGGAAGAACCAAATCCAGGATGGCCGCCAGACACCATCTTGAAAAATTACCGTTTCAAATACTTGTCATGGAAAGGCGTGTAATATGTCATTTTAGGGGTTTTCTGATATGCAGAATCCAATTCTGATGTTATATTTGCATTTTAATGTACCGGAAGAACCAAATCCAAGATGGCCGACAGACGTCATCTTGGAAAATATAATTTTTTAACCGATTATTATATAATATGATATATGTCTTTCTACAGGCTTTCTGGTATGCATATTCAAATCTTATATTATTTTTGCAATTTTAAAGACACATATTTACTGCCTCTTGGCTGGGGTGGTCCATCATGATTGCACGCAGCCCTGATAGTGGTGGCTCACATCAAAGGCTAGTCTTAGCTAAGTGATTATGAAGGGATAATCCTTGTCTGTTTAGGTGGGCCAGAAAGGGGTTTTACCTGAACTATATGAATATTTTTGTTTAATATAAATTTTATTGATTAATTTTTTATAGGAAATAGCTAAATTCAATTATACATTTATTTTTACTTCTATGTATTCTTATTGAATTTTAAAGTGAATAGATGAATTCTTAGTTTTTAGAGTCAAAAAAAAAAAAAAAAAAAAAAAAAAAAGAAACATAATAATATGAGAGATTTCTTTTTTTATCTATTTCTTTATTTACTTTTTTATGTATTAGAAAAAAATATAAACACTTAAAAGATCAAAATTGTTATTAGACTTGTCTTAAAACAAAACATTTAGAACTTAATTTGAAGCTATAAATGTTTTGTTTAATTTCTAAATCTATGTTCGCCATTAATGACTGAACAACGAAGAAATGCCAGACATTGTTTTATTTACCCAATCTATTATCACAAGTTTTAAATTAAGAACAAAATAATATGTACATCTCAGATACCTAATAAATTTTATCACTTTTTTAGTGAAATTTCATGTCTCAGTATGGTTTTAAAGAAGTTAAGTATCACTGGATAATGAAAGCAAATTTATTCCTAAAAGTTCTTGCACAGTTATGATGGAGA